>JAJOOH010003218.1:0-35048 GCA_029582605.1 Solanum gracilifrons | reverse complement strand
TTTCATAAATTCGTCAACATTATAATTAAATTATTTTTACAGAATAATTAGCACACTTTCATACAAATTTCATTTAATTTATTCATAAAATCACATTAAATTTATAATTTCACAAAACAACAACCGTATACAAAATAAACAAAAAAAAAAAAAAAACACCAAATTTTTTACATTTCACAACAGTAAACATAATATGATATCAACAGTTAACAGAATATGACTCCACCTTCAATTAATCGACAGTTTGATCATTTTTGTTTCATTTCACTATCATTCTAAAACAAACGTTAAACAGTAATAAATACTAACCCGAAAGATCCCATCTTTCACCATGTTTGATTAAAATTGATACGTAGTTGTCCATCACAACAAAATCAAGAATTTTCAAAGATGAAAAAAACTTCAATTACTCGAATGCGGGATTTTTTTTTGTTGAAATTTGAAGAGAGAAACATTGAAATTTTTTGTTGCAAATTGAAGAGAGAGAAACATTGAAAAAAGAAGAAGATAAAATCTGAATTTTTATTTTATTTTAACTGATTTGAGTGATATAAGGATACTAAATAACCTTAATTAGTTTAAATTCCTTAATTCGTGCTATTTATTAATTATCTACAATAAATTCAAATTAAATTAACACCACAATTTCAGTTTATTACCTATTTTCATTAAAAAAAATATTTTTTTTCATTTTTCTTTTATCTCTTTATTTTATTTAAACAAGTTTTTTCAATTATTGAAAACAGTTTTTTTTTTTTAAATTATTTGTTAGAACCTGAATTTTTTAATGTTATAACTTGAAAGTCTAAATCTACTGCTATAGCTTGAAAATATTACTATAATATATGACATATAAAATTTACACATAAAATAATGTGAAAATAAGAAAGAAAAAGAAAACTCCGGGGAAGAGAAAAAAAAATTGTGGAGAATAGCAAACATTTAAATCATATTAAATATTATAGCTATTGTTTAGGGAAATTCTAATTCGCAGCTATAGTTTTGCTCAATTTTACTATTAGCCTGATTTGTATAATTTGTATAAATTCAGAATTTGTATAATTCGGTTTCTGATTAGTGTAAATCTAGAATTTTGTATATGCTTATCCTAACTATTTGTATACGATTTATGAAAAAAATCATAAGCAATTACCCTGTTTGTATATTGGTAAGAGAAATATACAAATGCAGTTCTAAAAATTTCTTAAATGTATAAATATTTAATTTGTATATACTTACCCTATTTGTATATTCGCAAACGAAATATATAAATGAGCAGAAATATACAACTACAACCTCCATAGCAAATGAAACTATAGCTATGAAGCACAACTATCGAAACTATAGTTATAGAACCATATTATATCTATTATGTTTGTTATTTCTGAAATTTTCTAAAAAGAAAAACGGAAAAAAGAGCTATAAAGAAAAAGGGAACAAAAAGGACCTCAAAAGCTTTTCAATAACCTATTTATTATAAAACAAGATTTCGTTCCACTTTAACATACAGTACAATTATGTACAATGTGTACTAGCTACACCTATTTTACCTTGTAATAGTGTTTTAAAAGATAATTTTGGGACTCGCCTCGACTGTGCCAATTGCTAGTGCATTCAGAGCCCCGCTCCCAGCTCAGTTGGAGAGGTCAAGTCTGATCTGAGAAGTGCTAATTCGGTTCGGATAGACTTCATCAAGAATGCATGGGCCACTAGTAAAATGCCTTGAGGCTCACATGTGAAGTTTAGTTCTATGAAGTTTGATTGTATGTTCTAAACATGTCTAACGTCCAATATTTGAGGCTCAAATCTAATAGTTATTTATAAATTATGTATCAAAATTTTGAGTAACATTGTTGACCCTTGATCATAATTCTTTAATCAATCAATAATGCTTATTAATAGTTTTTTTAATCTATAGAAATAAAAAGATTGAAAGTAACAAAAATAAAGAATTTGTAATATTGCATATTTACTATATGAAATTAATAATGTAAGGGTGAATATCATTTAATATTTCTTTTAAAAATGCATAGTCCAAATTTTACATCTTCATGACTTGTTATTGATCTTCATATTTTTGTCATATGTCTCAAACTTATCATATTTTATTATTTCGCTAATTAAAAATAACTTTATTTTTATTCATGAAAGAGTGATGTTTTGATTATTATACAATACCAATAAAGTTTATTGATTATTTTCCTTTTAGGATGGTAAATTGGGTAGTATGATATGCATCTTCTAATAACTTTTATATCATAGCATTATTTATACTCATAAAATATACCTTATAAGTTTTATTTTTTTAATGAATTTCTCTTATCGTTTTTTTAAATTTTTCTTAAAATTATATTGATGTATCTTTGTTTTTTAAAAAGAAGAAGATATTTTTGATGTTATCACACTACTTTACTATATCATAACTTATTAATTAAAATATTTATGGTGCTTACGTCTCATGCCTCTAGCTAGCTTATGCATTGTCTTGTACTAAGTAAAATGTTCCGTCTCATATTTCCGCCTTTTATAACGCTAGTTCTGATTTCTGAAGGCTAACTTTGGACAATAATAGTTGTAAATAACAAGCCTAATTATTATTATTTTCCCTTTCCTATTTGACATCACGTAGATTTTCTATGTATATAGGAGCATTTTAGTTTTCGTTTTAATATTAATTGGTACTTGTTGCTTATTGTACAATCATCGATCTAAGGGTGTGCAAAAATCGAATCGATCGATAAATCGAACCGAAAAAAGTGTTATTGGTTTATTGTTATTGGGTTATTGGGTTAACGGTTATTTAATGGTTTTACAAAAAAAATAAAATTGGATTATCGGTTCATTATTGGTTTTTTAATATTGGGTTATTGGGTTAACCGATAACCCATTAAGAATATAATAATTTACTATTTTAATTTTTAGTTATACATATATACAATATATTAAACAAAAAATATTCATATAATTAGTAGTATATTAGACTAAAAATATAAAAATCCTACGCAATAATTAACACTACTTAACAATTAACTCTCCTCTCTACTTTCAGTTATTTAACCTTTAGGTTTTACTTTTTAGTATTAATTATTTACTTTAGTTAGTTTATAATTGACTAGTATTAGCTTTTGCACGATTGTAAATATCTGCAATTTGATTAACGTCAGGAATTCAGATTGTGTTTTTTTTTTTTTAAAAAAATAACGTAAGAACTTCATTTAGTTGGGTCTTTTCTTTATATATGATTTACCATAAGCATGGCCTTATTTGCTACTTTTTTGACTTTTGTCTATGATTTGGTTTTATTTGATTCTCTTTATTGCATAAAGGAGACCTCGTTTTATATATTATTGTGATAAAAATTTGATCAAGACTTTGTTGTGATGACCAAAATACAACAAGTTGGTCCTTGTTGTCCCGTTTGGGATGATTATTTTGATGTATGTGTATCGCGTCAAATTATTGGATAAGTTATATATTTGTTTTGAAAGCATTTTCTTATTGGTTAAACCGATAAACCGATAACAAATATCTTATTGGTTTGGTTATCGGTTTAGCATATTTAAAAACCGATAAACCAAACCGATAATACTTAAAACTGAATCGAACCGACCGATACACACCCCTAGATCCATTTCCTTTTTATTGTTAGTCTCTATTTTATACTCAAGTTTTGGCCCATATCTATTGCCTATTCAAAGCATTTCGTTCGTGTATCAAGACATGCCATTAGGGTGCACAAAATCGAATCGAAAACCGAATCAAATCGCAAATCGAGTCAAATCGGAAAAAAACTCGAGTAGTGGTTTGGTATAGAAAAAAAAAATCCGACTATATTTGGGTTGGGTTGGGTTGGTTTGGTTTTAACTAAAAAAAAACAACCCGAGACCAAACCAACCCGACATTATATATATAATTTTAAAATTTTATATTATACATAAAAATATTTACTTTGATATAATTTTTCAATATTTCTCATACTTTTTCATAGTTTTTATCTTTTAATATATTATTTCAAGTTTGAGACTTAGAATTCTAAATGGTTCAATAAAGATTATAATCCACATATGTTTGTAACTATAATAAACCATAAATCAAAATCAAATTAATACTAATTCAAAAAGAAAATCAATTCAACACTAAGACTGACAATAATATTGAATATTTGTTCTTTAGTTTTACATTGGTTTAGACAATTAAAATACATAATCTGATTTTAATTTCCTTTAATATTTAGTCATGTAACTAATACTTATTAAACTTATTTTAGCTGACTTAGTACTTTTAAATTATGATCATTTTCATTATGACTTGTTAATTTGCAATATTTGTTTTACGCGATTTCATTATTATTTGTTTTTGTTGAATATTTTTAGTTATTAATCATATCATATTTTGTGTTATTTTCATAAGAAACACCTTAGATAGTTGTATTTTGGTAGGACTAAAGATATATTTGAAGTACAAGTAAATTATATGTTTGTATGAATATTTTACTAGAAAAATCCGAAAAAACCTGAAAATCCGAAAAACCCAAAAAAATCTGAATAAATCCAAGGTTGAAAATCCGAGTTTTATTGGGTTGGTTTGATTTATAAATTTAAAAATCCGACACAAATGGTTTGGTTTGTTATTTGAAAAACCTGAATCAACCCGGCTATGTACACCACTACATGCCATTATGAACCACAATTAGGGTTGATATAAAATATCAAAAATTGAATCAAATTTTTGTGTTATTTGATATTTGGTAATTGAGTATTCAGTATGGTATTCGGGAGTAAAATTTTAGAAATATGGTATTTGAGTTTGAGTTTGGCTTTGGTATGAGACATTAGTACCATTTGGTATTTCTCGAATTTCGAATTATTTACTTAATGAAGGTCATATATCAACATGTTTGTTAATTATTAGTACAAGTCTAAAGAGAAAGTTAATGAATAAACATAAACCATCCAAATACATGTCTTTTAGTTGTATCAATTTATTTTTTTGTGATGTCTTCGATCTTACTTATTGATCTTCTATTATATCGTGTCTCCACATAAAAAATAGAAATGATTGGAGAAATAGTATTAACTTTGTAATACAATCGGCTACAATTTCAATACGATATTACCGAATACCATACCAAATCGAAATTTAATTTACCGATTACCGAATTACCGAACCGAAATTTAAAATTTTGGTATTTGATATCAATTTTTAACTACGAATTACCAAATCCAAAATTTAATAATCCCAAACCGAATACCAAACGTCCATCCCTAACCACAATACTCTAGATTTCTGAACTATTCAAAATAGATCAAATCTATCTCTCACTTTATTTTTAAATTTAAAATATCTTTATCATTAATATCTTAGGCTCAAAAATACGTTTTCTTCTAACGGTTGTTTCAAAATAAGGAAAAATGGACCAATTTTACCTGAACTATATGAAATGTGATAATTTTTCCATCTATTGAAAACCACGACAAGTGCTCTAAATATTAAAGAGTTGAGTCAAAATTTATTTAGGAGATTTTGAACCATTCTAAATGACAATTTTTTGAATATAAATTTTAATTATAAATATTAATTGATCAACTAAACATTTATTCAGTTGTTTTTTTAAAAAAATTATTCTATTAGTACTCGACTAATATTGATTTTTTTTTAATCACATCACTCTTAACGTTAGTAAGAAAAAGGACATGATATCATATTCAATATAATAACCCATTCTTACTGTACTCGAAACTAGATTTAACGTATGTATGTCATGTAGTTTTTTTTTTATATCTTTGTCATCCCTCGGCCTCTTTCACACCTCATTTCGAATAGTGCAAGGACAAAATTTGCACCTTTTTTCCCTTGTTTTGGAACAATTCTTAGAAGCAAGGGTATTTCTGGTTTCATTTGGATAGTTAAAGGATATTCTTGAGTCAAAAATGTATCTGTGAATGCATTTCCATAAAACAAGGGTAAATTTGACCATATTTTCAATACTTCAATGGTATTTTTTTGTTTTTTTATTTTATTTATATATCAATATGTAAAAGTATACTCCCTCCATTTTCATTTAATTGTTTGATTTTGACTTGTACAAAATTTAAGAAATGTATCTGTTTTTTTTTTTAAAATTTTAATGGGTAAAGTTACATAGTATTTGATGCTAGTATGTAGGAGATGATGACTATTTCCTAAAATTAGTTGAGGTGCATATAAACTGACTTAATCCGAAAAAAGAAAAAGTTAGAAACAAACGATAAATCCGAAGTTAATATATTTAAAGGTTAGTCATACGCATGTTCCACGCCAACAAAGCTAATTTTCGATATGTGCATGCATTTGGAATTATCTTTTTACATATTGTCGAATAAAAGTAGCTTTGTTTGATGAACATGGTTATCCAAATTGTGATATATAACTAACAATGTTTGAACGGACTCAAGGTCTAAAGAAATGTTAGGAGTGGAAATAAATGGGCCACTACAAATGGATCACTTTTGAATATATGGCCTAACTCTAACCACCACACATTAATTATCTTTCGAGACGAACAACATAAATTTCACTAGTTTAGGAGCATATTACTTTCCTTTACATAAGTTTTCAATATCATGAATATTATCATATTTTGGACTTCAGATACATGTATTTGGCGCATCCATATACATGTATCTTGGCTACACGGGGTCAAAATTAAGTGTAATTTGTTCTAGATACATTACATCCAAGTGGATTCGCATGTATCTAACTCTCTCACTCACATCTCTCCTATCTCGTTCGCCACTCTATTTATGTATTTGTATTTTAGAATCTATTTGATATTCCAGATACATGTATCTAATGTGATTCGTATGTATCTCAGATACATAGACTATCTCGCTCGCCTCTCTCCTTTTCTCGTTTTTATCTCCCCCTATTTTCTCGTCTCCCTCCTATCTCGCTGGCATCTCTTCCTATTTTACTGTATCTGATAGCAAAAATACATGTATCTAGGTGTTTTTGACTTGAAATCTGATATGAAATTATTAATGAGTGATATAATATATAATTATTTCAAATTATAGCACTAGAACAAAAACAACTTTTAGAGGCAATAAATACACACATTAATAAGGAGTGCTAAGGTCTTTACCGGCATTAGTTAAGTGTCATTAAATCCAATGTTGTTAAAGGCTTTAGGGACATATACAAAGAGTGCTAATTGCTGCTAAAAATACATATTTAGCAACAATTGGGCTATGCCCGTTAATCAATTGCCGCTAAAGATCATTTTTAATGTAGTGTAGACAGAATTAGTAAATATGGTAAGAAAGTTTGTCTAATTAAGTAGGCTAATATGTTTTTCTAGCTATATGAGCTATTTAGAAGTTTATTTTTCTTCAAATAATTTAGAAGGGGAAAAGGTCCAAATTTTCCTAGAAAAATCAGTGGAAATCAAAATGCACCATACAAATTGATGAACATATATAGTCCCGCTGCCCATGTGCATTCCCTTCTGTAAAGAGTTTATATAGATAAATAAAGTACATTAATTAATTGGCAATGAAAAGACATTGTATTTTGGGACAATATATATTAAGTAACACTTACAATATTATGGGAAACTCTAGACATTTCATGGTTGGTAGTTGGGGGAAAATATATATACAAGAACATTGTGACATTAGTGTATTTCTATGGTCTTTTCAGACATCATTCAAATGCCACCTTTGTCCCTCATTCTTTAATAAAAATAAAATAATCATATCAAAGTTGATTAGATACATGAAATTTATATAAACAAGGGAACTTAGCTAATAACTAAGCAAAGAACATAATAGAGCAATTTATCATTAAACTTAAGTAATTATTTCTTCTACCAAAATTTTCCATCAACAAAAAAAAAAAAACTATTGTGAGTTGTGCTTACTATTGAGTTAGAATCGATTATAAAAAATTGTGTTGTAGGTAGGGCTGTTCATGGTTATGGTTATAAAATCAAACCGAACCGCAATTCGAACCAAACCGATTAAAAAACTGATATTTGGTTAGGTTTGATTTTAAATTTTGATAAATCGATATTATTTGGTTTGATTTTGGTTTTACTAAAAATTAACCGCAAAAATAACCAAACGGAACCGCGAAGTTATATATATAAATTTTATAATTATTTATAAACAAAATACAAGTATTTTGATAAATTTTAATTAACTTAAGTCTTTAATTTTACTATTTTCTGAAGCCCAACACTTTAAATTTTAGCCCAACTATTGAAACCATAAGTCTAAATCCCTCAATATTAATTACTTTAAAGATCACACTCTCTCTGTATTTTATAAAAAATATTAACGCAGCATTGAATAATTAAAAGATCAACCTAAAGAAGATGGTAATTGATTAGTTTTTACTATGAAATATTGGTTGTTTTTTTTAGAAGTAATTTCTCAATATTTTAAGGTGTAACGTTATTGAAAAGTCTATTGACAAGATGTAGAGATCTCCAGAATATTGAATCAACTTTATGCTATTTACAATGAGTTTTTTTAGTTTCTGAAACTTGGTACATTGGATGAATCACTTTGTTCGTGTAATATCTTATTTGTGATTCATGTACTAACTATTTGTGTCTATCGAGATGTGTATATCCTCAACAAACTTATTACTTTCGAACCGAAAAAACCTAACCAAACCGACGGTTATTTTTTTGATTTGGTTTGGTTTGGTTTTAGAAATTTAAAAATCGGTTTAAATTGGTTTGGTTTTGGTTTTAACTAATAACCGATCCAAACCGAACCATGAACACCCCTAGTTGTAGGTAATGTTTCATTTAAACTCATCTTAGTTCAATATTGTAAAAATAATAATTTTATGTCATGATCCAATCACATGGATGACACGTATTGTCCATTTATGGCCCAGAAGATGTTAGGGATTTATCCCTTGGGCTACGTCGTCATCATCATCAAGCATAATAGTAAGTGTACAGTGTGAACTTGTGTTATATATGTCATATAAAACTCTTTGATTTTCTTATGCACCTCTTCTTAGCTTGTTAGCATACAGAAGCTTGTCAATCCTGCTCTATATATGACCCACCCTTCAGGCTTCATCATGGGCGTCACATATACCTCCTTAGAAACTCGACGTCCTTGTGAGGTTTTGAATTGAAGGAGTGTCCGGTTCTAATTACCCTAATTAACCCCCCACCCCAACAAACAAAAAAAAATTAAAGAAGAAACATATGTTCTTTTAATAATATTTCTTGGTTGGAAGAGGAGACACTTTATGTAAGATTGCTCCAATGTCTTTGTCAATTGGATGTGCCCACATATCTGAGTCATGTCTTCAATCACAGCTAATCTAGATGCCTATTCTATCTTTCTATGATTGTGAGAGTCACTTTCAACATTCTGTTGCCTAAAGACACTTGCATCATCAACAAACCCCACTCCCTATCACTTAAAGGCTTTCAATTATTTATAGCCCCTAGCTAGCTCTTACAAAGCAAACATCAACAAGTACTACCTAAGTCCTAATTAATTTTTCCATTAATCATTTGGATTGACTTGTCAATTGTCATTATCTTAGGGTTTTTATTTAATTTAATCTTTGTCTCCAATTAGGATAAAGAGCACTATAACCTCTCATTTAAGAGACATTGATTGCACAATTAAGAGAGAATAATTGTGCACAAAAAGCAAGGCAATCTAGAGTCCAATTATCCCAATAATGATACCATAATAGCCAATATAATTTAGTTCCCCACCTACTTAGTACTTAGGCTTATCATCATGTGAATTTGAACTTAGAAATAACATTATTAAAAAGTTTATATGATGTGTGGATTAAGATCATCACTAGTGCTTCCACTTATTATGAAAAAGATCCTTCTTAATCTATGACCCCCTATGGCACTAAATATATAAACAAGAAAAATTTTGAAACTATAAATAAGATATAAGCTAAGATAAATAGAATGAATTAAATTAAATTAAGTGAATATTATAGCATGTGTTGACCTGGCTCCAATGATATCTCCAGGATAGCACTCCGCACAAGACAAGTCCTATGCGGCAAGCTCGACTCAAAAGGCATTGAGGGGGGATCGATCCTGGATCATCCGAGTAGATAACCACCCTCCAAATCAATATTTCTATGCATACTTATCTATATTCACTATTCATACTCACGCACATTTATCTTATATGTATTATTGACCCCACGAAAAAATTGAATAATGATAAGGTACAGTAGTTGTTAGTAAAACTCATGAACTTTATTTGAGCAAGACATAATTAAAGAAGTACTACAAAAACATAAAGAAAAATTGCCACTTGATTAAACAATGATATGACTTCTCTTTCTTTTTTTCCATGAACTTTTGCATATAGTGAAAGAATAAAACCAGGACAAAGATCACACATGACATGCTTATATATGAGTATCGAGTAAATTAAAATTGAAATTGATCTATTTCAATATTCACAAATTTTAAATAAGAAAGAAATACTTATAGGTAAACTATAATACATACCTCGTAATTAAATTAATCAAGACTTTTTAATCAATCTATCTTTATCTCAATCAATGCTCGAAATCGGAATATTTCATTTTAAAATTAGATCAGTCAGAATGTATTTATGCATGCTAACGCGCACATAGGGGAAAGGATTACAAAGCGTGGAAATTGAATCTTTTTCAGCAAAGTAAAAGTTCAGAATTTAAATAGTCAACCAATTGACCATAATTTTCCTCTCTTTGTTAGAA
Source organism: Solanum gracilifrons (assembly GCA_029582605.1). Classification (NCBI taxonomy): domain Eukaryota; kingdom Viridiplantae; phylum Streptophyta; class Magnoliopsida; order Solanales; family Solanaceae; genus Solanum; species Solanum gracilifrons. Next base: position 24,311 of record JAJOOH010003218.1, on the reverse strand, counting down.
TATGAGAAAATAATGAAGTTGTGGACATTTTGCCTAAGAAGGGAGCAAAGAATAGAAATGTTTATGGGACAAAGATTTTGATAGTTTCTCCAATATTTGCTAATAAAGCTATCTAGACAAACATTTAGGAATTACGTTAAAATGACATATTTTAATTTGACATGTAATATTATATATAAATACTAGGCATAACATGATATATAAACCGTGCAAATCTATGCACTCCAACTTTAGGCGTGCAAGTAGACACTCAAATTTATATAAAGTTGAACAAGTAAATACACGTTCTACATGACATAATATATATGTAGGAAGCAAATTGTCATGTAGGACTCCACGTATGTCTACTTGTTCAATTATATATAAATTTAAATGTCTATATGTGCACACTCAAATTTAGAGGACATACTGTCAGTTGAGGTCAAATTAAAGAATATTTTTAGGTGTGATGTGTGTATTATTTAACCCACGCCACCCCACCCCAAGCCCAAAAAAAGAAGATGTTACAATAGTGATTAGACTGGCTATCAATCATTAATTTTTCCTTTTCCTTTTACTTTTTCACCTCTTTATCTTCTCTTTCTATGTACACCTAAATTCTCATGACCAACAATGCCCATCACGTGATGTCTTGAATTTTTCTTTGGTAGAGGAACTACTTAATACTTATATCATTATAATAATGCCTAATAGGCAGTGATTGAACAACATTTTGCACCATTTACCTAATTGTAAGATGGAAAAAATTTCAATAAGTGAGTTGAGAGGTCGTTTTTGCTTGAAAAAAATTTAATGTTTACATAAAATAGGTCCTCCTAGCTTGCTTGAAAAAGTAATTCAAAATAAACATCAACTTATTGTATGAAATTATAAAACCTTAGAATTCTACCACCCCGAGTTCAAATTTGTGTACAAATAGAATCAAGACACTTCATGTCGTTTCCACTGTGTCTAACTTACAAAATAATTATCTAAAAACCTCAAAAATTTATGTTTCATATCAGCGTCAGAGTCTCAGATGTGTGTGGGGACGAGTTGGAGTGTTCCGTTGAGATCAAATTGAGGTGTATATATCTCGATGTATACTATCAAAGTTGGAGTGCTTACTTGTCAGCTAAGGTCAAATAATTGAGTGTATATTTATGTATTATTATTGTGTGTATCTCACTCTCTCCAAACTCACACAAGATAGAGATAAGATCTACGTAACTTATATGACCACATTGGATATGTTATTATTGTGTACAAAATCTTGTGTATTATAGTAAAAACAACTTATTTGGTACTTTAGTCCTTGCATAGTTTAGTTTGGCCATAGTGATGATTATACAGTTGGATGAATTAAAGAGCCTTTTGTATATAGACCTGCAGATGCCCAATAACCTAAAAGTTGCACTTTTTTTTGTTTTTCCATTGGTTGTTACCTATAACTAAACTTGGATTCGCGTTGGAAATCACACATTCATGTAAGGTAAAACACTTCCTCATAAAGGTAATTCCATAAACAGAAGAATTCGAATCTGAAACATCTGGTTATATATATTTAAAAAAAGCACTTACCAATCCACTACAACGTCAAAAAGTTGCACTCATGGTATACAATGGTACTAATGAAGTGTTGTGTTGTAATATAATATTAATAAGGATCTTCATCATCTCCCACTTTGCAGGTACCCTACAACTTTATTTTTTCAAAAAATATTGGGTGAGAGCTAGCTAGCTAGACTGATGATTTAAAAATATATATGGTATCCAGCTCTATTGTGCACTGTCCTATAATATTTCTTCTCACATAACCAGTTGCCTTCCACTTAATTTCCCAAACAACACATTTGACTTGTGCAAAACAAATGATATGATGTTATTCCAATACAAAAGCCTGACCTACAAACTACAAAGTCACTACTTCTCTCAATGTGTCATATTGGAGTTAAATTTTTTAGTTTTAATCGTAAATTCGGACATAAAATTTCTAAAAAAAATAAAATTATATATTTGAAAACCTTGTAAAAGTATCATATTAAGGTATATTTCATTCGTCTCAATTTACTTTCGAAATTCGAAAAGAGTGATTCTCCAGCTTGTTTCTTTTGAATTTTCCTATGTATATGTTGGGTGCTCACAGCTAAGCTAGATACTATCTTTAATTCTTTATTATCCCATCAAGGTGTAATCTATTTGATGTTTGACTCTATTGCTTTACTATCCTAGCTAGAAAGAAGAAAATGATATATAGTACCATGCAACATGCAGCATCTCCAGCTTTTCACCTTTAAGCAAAGTTGATCCCCCTAATAAATTATACGTCTTATCGTCGATGATAGAATCAGAATTTTTATTTAAAATATCAAAATATAGAGAACTATAAACATAAGAAAACTTAAATGTATGTGTAGTTAGCAATATAATTTTTTAACGAAGGAATTAATATCAATTGACATCTAAGACGAATACATGTAAGTAACATGTTATAATCGACTAGATTAAGCTAATGGTGTTTTTATAAAGTTTTACGTTGTCACGCACTTACAATTGTACCATCATGTGAAATGTGTAATATGTCAACTCATGACTCACATGGGCCCTTCCATTTATGACAAACTTTGAATAAGTAGATTTTTAGACCTAAATAATAGGCGAAGTTATAATATTAATTAGTATTCCCTCAGTCCCATTTTATGTGAGCTAATTTGATTCGGCACAAAATTTAAGAAAGAAAGGAAGACTTTTAAAACTTGTGGTTCAAAATGAATGATAGAAATTTGTGTGGCTGTAAATCATTTCATTAAGGGTAAAATAGATATGTTATAGTAAAATTGTTACTTAATATAAAAATGTGTCATTCTTTTTGGGACTGACTAAAAAGGAAAGTAAGTCACATAAATTGGGACAGAGGAAGTATATGATTTCTCTTTTGAGTTTTCGAAATTATCATGTGTTAGATTTTGGTCCTCAAATGTATATGTATGTATCTAGTGCGTTCTAATATATGTATTTCGGATATATGAAATTAAAATTAGATGTAATTTATTTCAGATACACTGTATCCAAGTGAATTATATATTCACATGTATCTGAAATATGTGACTCTCTCGCTCGTCTCTCTCCTATATTGCTCGCCTTTCTCCTTATGTCGCTTGCGTCTCTCCTTATGTATCTGTATTTTAGAATGTATCTGTAATCTCATATAAATATACATGTATCTAGTAGGATTTGCATGTATTTGGTATACATTACCTCTCTCGCTCACCTCCCTCTATATCGCTTGCTTCTCTCTCTATATGGAGTATATTTTGTAGCAAAAATACATGTATCTATATGTATCTAACTTGAAATCTGGAATAAAATTATGAATTAAAGAGACAATATTAAATTAATTATTTCAATATATATAAAAAATTAGTAAATATGATAGAAATGTTCGTGTAATTATAGATAGTTCGCTTCCAATTTAAATTTCTTTTACTACTAGCTAGTATACATAATGTTATTTGTTGATGAAGGGGGTTCGGATGAATCCTGCCCTTGCTTCTATCTAGACTAGATTCACATATGTCTTGTAGTTATACTGAAAAATTGACTAAATAGATAAAGTATCTAGCTCATTATGAATCCATTAATTAAAATGAGCTGTAAATTTGATAGTAGATTCAAAACTTATAAACTTAAAATTTTGATTTCGCTCCCAACTTGAATATGGATTCCACAATTTTCATGAATTTGGATTCCTGAATTCCGACATGAATAAGTTTATGAGCTATAGAAAATGCAGTTCCTTTAAGAACTGAACTCCGCAAAATACGGTTGGCCATAAAATTCAGGAATTCAACTTGAAGTTATTAAATTTCATCATTTTCATGAATTTGGAAAACAATAAAAAGGTGTTTTCACTTTTATGACTCCAAATTACTCACAAAAAGTAAAAGAAGTTGAATTTCTAAATTTTCAAGAATTTGAAAAATAATAAATTAAAAAGGAGTTTTCATCATTATTATTTTCATTTCAAATTACTCACAAAAAGTCAAAAATAACTCCAATTTTCAAATACTCCATCTATCCCTAATTACTTGTCCATTTTTCTTTTTATAGTTATCCTTAATTACTTGTCCATTTTGACAAATCAAGAAAGGACAAAATAATTGTACCTATTATACCTTCAATTAATTACTCCCTCCGTTCCTATTTAGTTGTTCATATTTCCTCTTTTAATTGTCCCTATTTAGTTGTCCATTTTGACAAATCAAGAAAGGACAACAAATTTTTTCTTATTATACCCTTATTTAAATAAAGTTGTCATAAATAAAGTAAATAAAATTCTGAACTTCCTAGTATTGATTAGTTATCTTGAGTGAATTTATTTTGGAATTGTAAATTGTACTATAAGGGTAAAATTGTAACTTCACTATGCTAATCATTGTTGCCTTAATTTGTGTGTCATTTCTAAAGTGAACAACTAAATAGGGACGGAGGGAGTATTTTGAAAAGGATAGAATTTCTTGAAAATCTTAAATTTTTAATCCATCCACTTCATAATTAATAGGGGTAAAATAGTAAACTCACTATGTTAATAATTGATTTTTTTAAGATGTGTTAATTCAAAAGTGGACAAGTAATTAGGCACACAGGGAGTATCATTTTTCACTTTGAAAATAAAAGCTGTCTTTTTTTAAAAAATTCAAATTTCACAATAAAACACGATTAAACATAGTAATAAAAAATATGGAAGGACTGCATTGCATTAATATCCCATGCACGTTTGCATGGTGGATATATGAAGAACTACATTATATTGTATGGAGTAATATTTTTAGGTTTCTGATTATGGAAGGTCCAAAGAATCACAAGATCATATTGGAAACTGTAAAAACCTTAGAATTCTTATTTTTAATTAACTAAAATAGATGACGTTCTATCAATTCAAGAATCACTGAAATTTATAGCATTTGACCTGTAAGTGCTAGGGTGGCTACTCTTTTTTTAATTCTATATATCATATTATAATATAAAGTTTCTTTTCTTTGTAATCTATGATTAATAATATTCAGTACTAATAAAGTAAACGTTTCCAATTAATTAATTAAAATAATGATTTACTTTCATCATGTCAAACATTCCGAATCCTATGCCAAGAAAAAAGTAAAATTTAATATCAAGATTTGCTTCCTCTGTGCAGTGCACTATAAGATATCATGTTATGTTGTCTCATAATTAAATTAATAATATTATCATTCTTATCGTAAAGTGTTAAGTATTTTGTCATTTTTAACCAGAGGTCCTGGACACAGAGTCGCGACCTCTGTAAGTGTTTAATCCTCAATGTGAGATTTTCTACCATAAATCCAAATTTACTCAAGTTTCAAACATCGGACACCAAAAATAAAAAAATAAAAAAATCTCAACATCAAAAACTTTTATAGTTTCTTGTACTACAATTCAAATAATTATATTAATTAAACAATCACCTTTCCTAAAATAAATTTAGAATTACTAAAAAGATCAAAAGAAATTATGTGACCATGGAGTATATAAATAGAAAATTAATTTCCTTAGTAGTAGAAGTAAGCTTTTGAGGTCACTAACTTTTTTAGATACTAAAATGGTGAAAGATTTTTTTAAAAAATTTAAATTTATTTTGTTATTGTTTATTTTTTATTTTTAAAAAAGAGACATAAAACATTGGGAAGGATGGGAATAGCAGAGATTCCACTTTCCTTAATATGGGAGGAAAGGGATGGGGAATTCCACACACTGTTTGTTTATATCTTGACCAAATTCTTTCTCTCTCCTCTACCATAACTATAATAATAATATTTTCGTATAATTTTTAAAATATCTAAATTTTAATTATAAGACGTTTGATCAATTAAACTAATACTACAACATATACCATACTAAGGAGTCATTTGATTGGTAGATGAAATAATTATAAATAAAGATATTAAATGAAATTAATTTATCACACTTTTTTATATAGAATCTTGTTCTACTATGTATATTAAAATATTAAGTAGTTTATTCGCACTTTGCGCGGTCATGAATAATTTGTTTTAGCCTTGTCATCAATAGGGGTCGAGAATAAAACAATCTGGTAACTAAATAATATTTTATTTGTCTTAATTTATATAGCATTTTTGGATTTTGATATTTAAAAAAGTCTATTTTTCACCATATTTTTTCAAAATATCTTTTATATATTTTGAATTGTCAATTATTATGGTTGATAATACTTATACCGTGGTTTTTAACTATATAAATTATATTTCAAAAAACTTGAAATTTTTCTATTTAAATTCACAATCAAACTTAAATTATTTAACCGTTTTGAAATTTGAAATATGGCATACAAATTAGCACAAAAAAGAGTAGTTATCACCAAAATGTAAAATAAAAAAATTATATAGAATAGTACTTTTGTTTTTAAAGAGGAAATCAAATATCAATTCTCTTGACAGGTGTGTCAATACAGAAGAAACGGTAGTTTTTTCATTATTAATATTTTTGTGTAAAAGAGAATTCCAAAAAAAAAAAAAGTCCCCACAAGAGTAGAGAGCCATCACTAACACCATCACTATCCATCAATAAATACAATTTCTTTTAACCCAAACAAATACTCTCTTACTTTCATCACTCTCTCAGAACTCTTGTCCCCAATACACTTTACTTAAATCTTGATTAATTTTATGAGATATTTGTCATTTTCTAGCAACAATAAATATCTATTCTTCAAGACTAAGACAGATGGAAAGAATTATCTAGTAATCTTTTTGTCTCCGTTGAGTTTTGAATATGAAATCTCAGAATTCTCAACCACTTCATTGACCACAATCAGAGGCGGATCTATTAAGGGGTGTAAGGGTGCCACGCCACCCCCGAACTTCAACGGAAACTCTATATATGCATAGGTATATATATATAATATTTATATTTATATAAGCGTGCCACCCACAGAACAAAATTGATTTGTGGTGCCACGGTAGGAGGGCAACTTTAGAAGGCTGATATTGCGGGTTCAAATCCCATTTGTACCTAGTTTTTTGAGAAAGACGTTTTTTTTAAGAAAAAAGAAATTGTTGCACACGTTCTTTTAAGAAAAATTAGAGAACTAAAATTAATTTATAACCAAAAGACGAATAATTTAATCAAATATAAAATTAATTTAATCGATAAGTCTATTTGGCATCCACAGAGTCTAAATCCTGGATCCGCCACTGACCACAATATGAAATTTTTAAAAGTAAAAGAATTTTGAATCTTATAATCTTATGGCTTAAACATATCATGTAAAATGTTAAAATTAAAAAAAATATTATAAGATAAATAAATTAAAATGAAAAAGGCGATAAGTATTTATTTCAGTTTTATGTACATTCATGCATGCACAAGCAAAACAAAATTATACACACCCCACACCCTTTTTAAAAATAGAATTAAATTTAGAAAGTGCCAAAAGAAAACTTAATGTAAATGTATGTTGCTATCATGAAAAGGATGGTCAAAAAACTTTTATTATATTTATGTAGTAATAATTTATTGATAAAAAAAAAAAACTTAAGGTACGTACCCCTAGGAGAAAAATAATACTGAAAATATGCTTGTTAGAAAAGAAAAGGAAAAAGTTTAGTAATAAATAGAGAAAATGCATATGTTGTGAATAAAATACAATAGTACTGAAAATATGCTTGTTAGAAAAGAAAAGAAAAAAGTTAAGTAATAAATAGAGAAATGCATATGTTGTGAATTAAATAGTCCCTAATTACTTGTCCATTTTTTCTTTTTTAGTTATCTCTGGTTATCCCTAATTACTTGTTTATTTTGACAAATCAAGAAAGGACAAAAAAAAATTCTCTGTTATACCCTTATAACTTTGAAAAATGTAGAACTTTTTGAAAATCTTAAGTTTTTAATTCATCCACTTCATAATTAATAAGGGTAAAATGATAAACTCACTATATCAGTTATTGTTTTCTTAATATGTGTGTCACTTCAAAAGTGGACAGGTAATTAGGGACATAGCGAGTATAAATCGTTTTAGTTTTGTATTTAGCCTATATGAGTTTATGGCAGGTTGGATATTTTATTTTTCAGTAATTAATTTCACCTAAAAAAAATAAGTGAAAATTTTAAAAATTAAAAGCGAATGGTCAAAAACACACCTATAATATTTATGATTTTTGAATTTCATACCTTAATAATTAATTATCAAGCAGAAATATTTTTTAATCTAAATTATCATCAAATATTTATCGAAAGACATGTTAACTATCAATCGTTTACCTTTTTTCCTCCATAGCTTTGTGTATTTACAGGAGTTAAACATACTCTCAATTGTATCGATAAACAATCAAATTTTCATCCGCTTCTTAAACCTTTCTGTTACATTTTCCTTTTACACATACTTTAAAAAATCACAAATAAGGAAGTATATTTCACTAATTTATCCTAATGTATATATTATTTACTTTTAAAATAATTAGTTTAAAGAGAAAAATAAAAAAGCTAATTAATTTTATTAATTAATAAGTATTTTGAGACAGACATTTTTAGTAATATTGACAACTAATATGACCAGAGGGAATAGTTACTATTTCGAAAATGTTATTTAAAAAATGGATCCTTTTATTTCCAATACTATTTCTACTCATATTGTTTTTTTAATAATAGTGAAGGTAAGTAGTACTACTAAATTTCTGAATTGAAGGGTCAGGGAAAAGACTTGTCAAATTTTACTCTCACGTAATTGTCAGCTTGGTAGAAATTGAAAGCAACTTATGATATAATAAGTACAATAAAAATAATATATTTTTAGAAGCTAGATGTCACATGTATATGTTAAAAAATGTTATTTGGTTCGTATTCAGTAAAATATGAATAATGAGCATTGTTCACAAATTTATAGTAACATAAGATGAAAGAATGAAAAAATCGAGTTTACTGAATTTACAATAATCTGTGTTTAAAAGAATTATGAATTGTGAAGATTTACTTATGAATATGCATGCTTCAATCTAAACTTGTTGAGATCAACTATTTTATATTGTGAAAATTTATCGTATTAATTATTCTTAAATTGATATAATTAATTTTATAAATGTCGATTTAGAACATGTGAATTGAAATAACCAAACAAGAAATTTTTATATTAATTTTCTTAATTGACAATGTATATTTATTAATATTATTTGTCATATACATTGTTACATAGTTTTATTATTTTTTATGCTAATCTTCAATCTAGTGTAATCCTAAACTTTTATCCATGTTTAAATTTTTGCCACACATATTGTTACATATATATATATAAGAAAATAATGAAGAAACTAGAATGGAAGTACAGTTAGGATAATATATTTCATCTAGTCCATATATAATTTTTTTTGTCACATTTATAAATAGATATACTTACATTTTGTATTTTATGTGAGAGTGATATGTGAAGTATTAGGTATAAAACTACACAGTACAGTACAGTACAGTACTGTTATGCTTGTAACAATTATTTATATATATATATATATATACTAGTTTTTTGACACGTGTGTTGCACGTGATTACCAATTCCAAAAATATATGTTATAGTAAATACTATTGCTTATTTAAGCAAATATTTGAATAATTAGCTTAGTACAAAATAATATTGCAGATTCTATTGTGAATGTTAATGTAGATCATCATATATATCTCTTATTCACGCGAACTTATGAAGATGGTCAATGAAAATTTTTATTAGTTAAATGTAATAATGCTTATATTTATTTTAATTTGATGAGGTTCAATAATGTAATTCGTTGTATCTCACTAATATTATCTTATAGGCGATATTTGTTGTGTATATAAAAATTAAACTAATACAAACTTCAACTAGCGTTATTATAAGTCATATGAAGTTTTTTTCGTCTAAAATACTGAAATATTAAAAAATAGTTAATAAGTAAAACAAAAGGGTAATGTTTATGTAGTATTAACTATTTTGAAGCAAACTTTTTGACAATCTAAAGCACATAAGTAGCATTGATAAAAAAAATCATTTTTTTGTCTTGAGCATCAAAAAAACAAATAGTGACAATTCTCTAAACTTTGGAAAAAGATATTCAAAAACATATATCTACATCACAAGAGAAATTGTTAAAACAAATGAATTTAGACTACATCATGTTAACTTCATATATTGGAACATTACATACAAATGTATATATTAAGAAAAAAACAATAATTATACCATCAAAATTATTTTCCTCAAGTACTTGAGGTTATAGAATATACCCTCTTAGGATAGAATTATTTACTTCATCAGAATAGTGGTACCTCATATTCCGCTAAACTTTTAACTCACTTAACGATAATAAATCACACAAAAATTTTAAAATATAAGAAGAAGAGGAGTAGAAGATTAAAAACAATTGTGGTTGAAAAATGAGAGGTAGCCTCTCTATTTATAGTCAACAAAGGGTAGTATGAACAAATGTTTTTTTGTCTTATATGAAAAGTCATGACCTTTCCGAGAAATCACAACCCTTTAGAAAAATCACAACTTATTGAAAAAGTCACAATCCTTTGAAAAAGTCACAACTCGTCGAAAAATCACAACCCTTTACAGAAAAGTCACAACTCATATGAACAAATGTTTTTGTGTCTTATCTGAAAAGTCATGACCTTTCCAAAAAATCACAACACTTTGGAAAAGTCACAACTTATTGAAAAAGTCACAACTCTTTGAAAATATTAGAACTCATCGAAAAATCACAATCCTTTGAGAAAAGTCACAACTTATCGGAAAAATCACAACTCATCGAAAAAGTCACAACCTAAGTTAGGAATATTATAGTAATTTAATATTCAAGTTAGGAATTCATGTTTTTAAGATAATATATATATAATTAATGATAACTGCAAAACCGTTTCGATTGTTCATTGTTTTGAGTTATTGTACGTACGATGTTAACAATGGTTTAACAAGCATAGATAGTACACTTTACGTCTCAAATTAATTGTCATATTTCATTTTTTAAGAGTTGATTGGACCAATTACTAAATTAAATTGGATTATATTAATTAACTTAATATTTTGATAAATAAAATTTAGATATTCGGAAATTCAATGAAAGGTATAGGGAAAATATCTGAAATATATCTGAACTTTGATCGAAATTGCTGTAACAATCACAAACTTTGGGCAAGACTTATTATCACATGCATTATTTAATAGTGTATTTTAAAGATATATAAGTGTCCAACTGGACAAATTACTATTTATAATGATACAATATTTTTTAAGGGAAGATGTTTGATAATATTATAATCTTAATTAATAATAATGTATTTGTTTAAGTATTATTTATCACTCAACACTCTCACGTTTCCTTTATTTAATTAACAAGTACTAGTAATTATTGTAAAAATAATTCAAGTATAAAAATAACGATCGTGTGTATCTGTTCACAACAATAAATAAATCGTAGTTGAAATCATCAAGAAAAAGCTGCCACAAGTCCACTTTGTCTCTCTTGAAAACAAAAATTTATTTAACTACCCGGTTTACTTTACAAAGTTTTATTTCACAAATTACGATTTATTAATAATATTTTATATTGATTGTGTCCTCTTCATTTCAATGTATCTTATTTTTACCTTCATTCCTTATAGTACTCATCCCTATCATTTCATACTCCTATCTTCCTATCCAAATCATCCATAGTGTTTGTCTAATTGTATTCAAATATTTTTAGGATAATATATTTTGTTTATCTATCAAACACATAAAAAAAATTCTCTTATTTTCCTAGATGAAAAATATTTTCCTACGTATGAACACACCCTTAATGTAGGATAGATTTTTTGGAGTTAAATAACTTTTTTATTACTTTTTCTAACATTTCTAGTACCGACTAATTTATTCGAGCTAGACATCTTATGATGTCATGATGCGTTCATGCTTCCTATGATCCTTTCTTTAATACTTTTGGCTCTCGGGAGTCTCGTTGTAGTATATTTGACTGAAGTGTAACTTGTAAATCCATAAATAATTGGTATTGTAACGAAGTGATTGTTGCTCACCTGATACAATCGTATGTCAGATCACAATTCACCCAATACGCAAGCAAAATTCATGTCAATGATGAGGATATTCGGTCGACTCCTTCCCTCTTTGTGGGGTCCCAACCCTTACGAGTGAGCAAAAAAAGGAGAAAGAATGAAATCATGGTGAACTGTCATAATTAGTGAACAAATGTAAGCTTCATGGATTCCTTGACAACTTTTTCCAAATTAATTATCTCCTCTAAATGAGTTGAATCAGTACATATAAATAATCCGCGACTAATAAGACTCGATATTCAACAATAATTAATCCCCTAAAGAAAAAAGAAATAATAAATTATAAAAGATTTCTTCTTCTTCTTTTCCAAAATATCAACTTTTAAAACAAATTCATTTTGTCAAAATAATTAATATTTGAAACAAAAGGCAACATATATATACAATTACAAAATTGTAAGATAAAAAAATTCTAAAATTGCAATACATAAATAAATTAATATCATGTCAGTCTATATATCTATATATATATATTGAAACATGCATGTGTCTTTGTACATAAAATTTGTTGATCCCTTGTGTGTTTTGGACCACAAAAAATACAGAAAAGAAGAAGAAGATGAAATTATGTATGGAGTTATTAATGTAATGAACAGTAGTCTGAAAAAGAAAATAAGATTGGAATTGGTCAAAGAAAACAGATGCATTCATGACACACATATGTCACGAGACTATTGGATTTTATTGAACTTTTTTCTATCTATACATACATATTTTTAGTACCCAATGTATATCATTTTTTGGTACAATTGGGGTCATTAGGTTTGAAAATAATTTAGAATGGAATTAGTTAGGTTGGTATTATTTTTAATTGGCTATTTGATTTGTTATATTAAAAATAACATTTATTACATTATTTTTAGGAAATTCTACGTTAATTTTATAGTTTTAAGAGCTAGTTGCATTATATATCTATTTTTTTTAATTACAAGTATCCCTTAAATTTGATGGAATTCGGATATATCCCAAAACACCCTGATATATCACTTCTTGATTTCGGATACATCGTTCAATATTCCGATACATCATTCAATGGCCCGATACATCGCGTATGTACCGATACATTGCGTAAAGTGATGTATCCTAGAATAGAAGAGAGTAAGGATTTCTGTAATTTTTTCAAATGGTAGAAAATTTTAGAAAATATGATAAATAATTTGTGTATTTAGATAATTTTTCCTAATTTTTAAGAAGTAGTTATTTGTTTATAAAATTATTCTCTACCTTATTTAGTAGAAAAATGGTTTGAGGGAACCTACAAGGGTATTTTTGTCATTTTTATTATTTTATCTCGTGATAACTAATTTCTATACTTTTATTTTTCCATTTGGAAGAAATAATTTATCGCGATACTAATTATTAATTATTAGTAGTAGAGTCAGAATTTTGGTGAAGAATATTTAAATTTTCTTCTCAATTATATTAAGAGTGTAGGAAATTAAATACACACTCCTAATAACTAATATTTAACTTATGTACGCCACATAAGTTATCAGTGAAGAGTGTCCACATACCACCATCCACCTAAGATAGCTCCATTCATGCTAATCATAAAATAACTTATCTTAAAATTAGTAATCAAATAAGAGATAAAATATTATTAATTTTGTTTAAATCACATAAATAAATGCTTGTCCATCATACCAAACGAACCATAAATATATGCGTGGAAATTAATGTACACCTATTGCCTCTTTTATTTAATTGAGTAAGTTTGTTAGGCTGTTCACTTAGACTTTTACTTGTTTTTAAGATTGACTTACTTAGGCAAATGCACGAGCTTCATCATGTTAGGTTTCTTGACATGTTGGACATGTATTTCTCCATCCAAAATTAACTCGCAAGAATTTTTATTATTGGATCATCTATTACAAAACAAAAATTAACAAACAACTGATAACTTTTGTATATCAAACAATAAAAAATTCAATAGTAACTATATTTAACGATGAATTTTCAAAATAGATACAAGCTATTTCGCAACAAATTAGCTTGGATGAGATCTTGCCTCAAATATACTCTTTACAGGGATGATAACAAAATGGGTCACGTGAACGATGAATTTTGTAGTACAACACCTCTTTATTTGACTAATTTAGCTTAAATACACTTTCGATCTTGTAATATGAGTGAAATACACTCTTAAATTCTCGTTAAGTTTAGGCGTGTTTCAAATACTTCTCTCAGCTTTTATTAAGGGCCCCATACTCCTACGTACAAGAGATTGAAACGACTTGCTATGTCATGCATGTGGCAAATCAGAGGTGAATCTAAGTTTAGTTAGTTAAGTGGATGAGTATTTTTAATATTGTCAATAGTTTGAAGACAAAACTATTAATTTTCGCCTAGTTCAGAAATATTTTCAATAATTATTGTCTCGTTTTATTAGGATGGAAAAACAATTGTTTGTGCATCACATGCTCAATTTGAAATTGTGTTACACAAGAATAAGTGTGTTGCTATTTTATATGGTTCTTAACTTTGACATTCAAACTCCATCACGTTTAGGATTTTTGGCAATGTGATTGTTGACTTCAACTGCCTAATATGTGACAACTTGAGCAAATTTTAAATGTTGATTGAGACCAATTTCTATTAATTGAGGTAAAATGAAATATTTCAAAATCAACAGGTATAGAATATTATTAAATTTAGGTGTGAAAAAATCAGCCTACAAATTATAATTCGTTCAATTTATTTAGGTTTTGGGAGATTTGATAATTTACTTGTTTTATTAATCGGTTCATTTGCACTTTTGCCTCTCAAAGTAATTTTTTTTACGGAGCGTGAATTTATATTTTCACATCATAATATTTCATGAGTAATGCTCTATGTCCTTAAAGAATGTATGTCTCGCTAGGTATAAGGTCGATTTTGAAGGGCAAAAATTAAAAATCAATTCATTTGAAAGACAAATCATGCAATTACACCTGTGAAAAATTGGGTAAATATTTTTTAAAAAGGATATTTTTTATTTAATATTTTATACGGTCATAATATAAGAAAGTCTTATTTGATACTTAAACAAATTATAATAATAAAAAAAACAAAAAATTAGAATTAATAAGAATTGGATGAGTTAGGTTATTACTCGATTTTTAGCTCATTTCACCCCAATTAATCTCGACAAATAACTTTTAAATGAATCAATAACACACTCACTTATTATCTCAGCCCATTTTCACATATCCAAATTCAACCTAACACGTTAATTTGACACCCTAATTAAACCCATTACTCATTTTTGGTTATAGGTGTTAATTTAATTTGTATAAGTGCATACTTTTAACAGTGATCATTCGAATCATCACATAATAACAAATTAACAATAATAACATATTCAATAAAAATTTAAAATGATAGAATATATGCAGATATTATAATCATCACATGTGTTATTGAAACTAGAAATCCGCCGTTGATATGTATATTGCCTCAAATTACATTATTTTAAAAATAATAAAAAGGAAACATAGGGTAGGTGCATTGCATATTACTAAATTAGAAATAATATTATAGTATTCCAAAAAAAATAAATGGTGAATAGACTAATGATTTGGTCCCAATAGGTATAAATCTAGCAGAAAATGGTTAAACGATAAAATGTAGTAAAAAAAAACTATGAAAGTGTAGTTTCTTTTTCCACATTGATTAAATATTCAACAAATAAATAAAATTCAAATCTAAGTAGGAAATAATATGGCAGAATAGTAGAGAAAATAGACTAGCACTATAATTATTGTTTGAAATTGGCTTCACGACATAGAGATCTTTATAGGCATTTTTTTAAAATAATAATAATTACATTATCAGTTACTATACAAGAAAATATAATTGATGATATAAAAATAATAAATTTAACTTATGCACATCGATAATATGGTATGAAGCAAGCAATCTACAATAACATGTAAAAATGATTGATAATATTATCAGTATATATCAGTTAAATTTAAAAATACAATAGATTATTAGTAGCAATATGTCAAAAGTATATCGACACTCAAAAGCAAAGCTAGTGTTTCGATTATGAATTCGTTCGAATTTGATAACTTCAATTCAAATATTATATTTTATATTTAAAAATTCTATTATATAAATTGTTAATTTAAAATTGGAGGAAAATTTGGGGAAAAAGACTTGATATGCTTTTCAACTTTGTGATTTTAGAGTTGATATACCCTTTATCATAAAAATGGGTTCATATATCCTTATCTTTACAAAAATGACTCACATATACCTCTATTTTTACATTTTAAAAAAAGCTCATATATACCTTTTTCATATAAAGGATATGAAAAAATAATTTTCAATTAACTTTTTTTAAAAAAAAAAAAAATCAAGTAGAGGTATATATGATCTAGCAAAGTTCAGAGGTATACTTAGCTTGATCCTTGTCACATATGATTTTTTTTTTTTTGAACTTCTTTAATTCAATTACTAATTTGAGTTTTAAAATTTCCTTATAGTGAGTTTCTTATTCTTATTTCATTTTTTCTTCATGTTTTAGTGTAAAAATATGATAAATAAAAAGAAAGAAGCGTAAATGAAAATAATAATAAAATAAAAAAATAAAAAAATTATTTGTGACTATATTGTATTTTATTTTTTTTGTGTTTGTACAAACTAAATTTATTATGAAAATAAATGAAATATAAATTTGATTATCAAAATAGCCGTTGAATAAAGAAGTTAAAAAAAATCACTTATGAGAAGGATCAAATTTACTCATACATGATTATTTTAAAATTAAAATGATAATTTAAAATAATTTTTTTCACTTTCGTTGGATTAAAAAGATATATTTGGGTCATTTATGTAACAGTAGAAGTATATATATGAGTCATTTTTATAACAAGGAGTCACAAAATAAAAAGATATATGATACCCTTTTTTCTTTACAAATTACTCCCTTCGTCCACTTGTATTTGTCATGTTACATTTTTTGAAAGTCAATTTGATTAATTTCAAAGTTAAATTAGATTAGATTAATTAGATATTTTAAACAAAAAATTTAGCTATTAAAAAATTATACGAAAAGTACTATATTGTAATTTTTTGCATATCAATATTATAAAAAAAAATACATCGTAAAATGTTAGTCAATTTTTTTTTTAGTTAACTCTAAAAATAAAAATTATGACTATTAAAAATGGACGGAATTGCTTCAAATGTAACCTAACTTCATATAAATCAACTTATATTGAGGGGTTTGAAAAAAAGAGTATTGGAAACCGGGCAGGCAAAAGCGTGGGGCCTTCTGCACTTCATTTTGGTATAATCTTGAAAAAACAAAATTCTTTCTTATTAGTATTATCATTATTTAGTACGGAGGTTTCTAGTTTAAGTTTTAGGTATGAATTTTTTTAATAAGGAATGCTTTTTTTTGAGTGGGGTCTTATGCAGTGTAAATTTAAAATAGTCGAGCTTCAACAAAGAAAATTGAATACCAGATGAAAAATCATATATCTCAACTCATGTGGCACCCTTTCATTTTCAGTTTGTTCAAACAAAATGTCAACTTTCTATAATTAGAAATAATTCACTTTTATCCTTAATGAAAAAATTTATAATCACACAAACGATAAAAGAATGTTGGATCATAAATTTTTAAAATCTATATATAATAAAAATATCACGTAAACTGAAACGGAGAAGTTGTCTTTTCCATGAGAGAGAAAAGAAAGAAGGAAGAGGTATAAATGTGATAGATACTATTTTCTTTGGTGGTGGCCTTATATAAAGCAACTAAAGGATGTTATGTCTTTGCTTCTTCTTATATATAAAAAAAAAACTAATTATAGAAGAGAAAGAAACAAAGAAAAAAAAACATTATTTCATATTCTTCTAAAATAATGGAAGAACAACTAAATTCTTTAGCTGTTACTCATCTTCTTCAACACTCTCTAAGAAGTTTATGTATTCATGAAAACTCTCAATGGGTTTATGCTGTCTTTTGGAGAATCCTACCTAGAAATTACCCTCCTCCAAAGTAATTAAATCATATCGATATATATGAAATCTACTGATTCGACTAATTCAGATTCGCGTGCTGATTAATTATTATTTTTTGTCAATTAGGTGGGATAGTCAAGGTGGAGCATATGATAGGTCAAGAGGAAATAGAAGAAATTGGTAAATATTTTTTTCATATCATAATACATGTATCAAATTAATTCTTTTTTTTATGGAATTTTTTTTAATTATAGGATATTGGTATGGGAAGATGGTTTTTGCAATTTTGCTGCATCAACGGCTGAGATTAATGGAAATGAATGTCCAGGATCATCTTCTAATAATAATTATGGAGAATATCAACATTATCAAGGTCTTCAACCTGAGCTTTTTTTCAAGATGTCACATGAAATTTACAACTATGGAGAAGGGTAATAATAGAAAAATTATGTAAAATATTATTTTTCATCATGGTTTTTTTTTTATATATAATTTTTTATAATATTTTTTTGCAGTATAATTGGAAAAGTGGCAGCAGATCATAGTCATAAATGGATCTATAAAGAACCAAATGAACAAGAAATTAATTTCTTGTCTGCATGGCATAACTCTGCTGATTCTGTAAGAATAAATAATTACTTCATTATTTTTTGTTTAATAATTACGACAATAACAACATATTCAGTGAGATCTCACAAGTGAAGTCTGAGTAGGGCAGTGTATACGACTATACACAACCTTACTCCTGCCTTGTGAAAGTAGAGGTGTTATTTCTCATACATACTCGATTCGGTGTACGCAGCCCTTACCCCTCACTTATTGAAGTAGAGAGGTTGTTTCTGATACTCAAAAAAAAATGTTTTCTTATGCATTTCGTGTGTTTTTTTTTTTAAACAGCACCCTAGAACTTGGGAAGCTCAGTTTCGCTCTGGTATTAAGGTAATCTTTCAAAACATAATTTTATATTATAGCCCAAGAAATTAACCATATATATGTCTTCCAAAACATTATATTATATCTCAAATGTATTAAATTAAAATATTGTTGTATTTTTCAGACTATAGCCTTGATTGCTGTGAGAGAAGGTGTCATTCAATTAGGAGCTGTTCATAAGGTATAATATCTTTCATTCTCCTCTCTCCAAAACCCTTAAAAGACCAATCAACGGATCGGAGAGTTTATGATTTGTACACTGACAGTATAAGAAATAATTATATTATTATGTTATGTGGACCTATATTTAACAACATGTGATTTTTGATATCAAGCCTGATATAGTAATTTGATTTTCAAAAGTAATATGTTATAATCGGTTTAAAATGCACTATTAGTGTAAAGATATTAAAATCATTATATAACATACTTGAAAGATTATTTATATGTTCTTTTTGTTTACTTTTTGAAGTTTACTGGTTCGACTAATTTATGTAGGTTATTGAAGACCTAAGCTATGTGGTGCTACTAAGAAAGAAGTTTAGTTACATAGAAAGCATTCCGGGAGTGTTATTGCCACATCCATCTTCCTCAGCCTATCCTTTCAAGGTAGACGGATACGGGGCGTCACCAGAGGCGTGGCATTTCCAGACTAATTTACCAGCACCAACACCAACACCAGCTGAATTATACGAACATTTCAATCAACATCAACACATGAAAATCACACCTTCAATGAGCAGCTTGGAAGCACTTCTTTCCAAGCTGCCTTCCGTCATTCCAACAGATGTTGCTGCTGGAATGACGGGGGGTTCAATACCTACTACCTATTGTCATGAGTACCAACAATATAGACCTAATGTTGAAATGTTGGGGTTAGAGAAAGTTGCAAAAGAAGAGTATGAGGACGAGGAGGAGGAGAAGGAGAATAATAATAACGAAGAGAAAACTCGAAATAATAATAATAATAATGAGAGATTAGATCATAATGGTGGTGAGAGTAGTAGTTCAATGTCATCTTATAGTCAACATCATCATAATTATCATCATCAACATTATGGTTATCATCATGATTTGAATGTAAGTAGTAGCATGCCTAATAATGGATATTAGAAGGACATGATGGTAATTAATTAAGAGTATTGTTTTATGTAATGTACTATTAATTAGATTTGTGTTAGGAAGAATTTGATCTTTTTTCTTCTCCACATCTAACAAAGTAATAGTAGTTTCTTCCTTTCTTGTTTCACTCAGTGTCGTGGTGAATTTTGGAAATATTCCCTTCCCTACTTACTTTCTTCTGTCTACTATTACTTTTATCTTAACATCTCCAGCTTTACCAAAGTCGGAATTATTATTTTTTATCCATCACTAGTGACTCAAACTCACAACCTGTTTACCATACTAGCAATATTTGGCACTTTCAATTGATTAACAGTCATTAAAAAAGAAAAAAGGAACCCTTGAACACTAAGATGGGGGAAATAGGGAAAATGATTACTCTTTTTAAAAGAAAAAAAGTAAAAGAGAGTGTATACGTGGGTATAGTGGTAGGTAAAAGAGCATACACCGTACACAAAGGGGACCATTGGAAAAAGATTTATTTGGAACTTTGAACCTTTTTGAAGGAGTTGATTGCATTGCAATGGCAAAAAAGAGTTTCTATATGATATCATCATATATAGTATATAGTAGTAATAATCATTTCAATAAGAAAATGAAATAATGCAATGGAGTTTCAATTTATTACCTCACCAAAGAACAAGAGAGACTCTTTGGAAAGAGTTTAAAGATCAATATGTCAAATATGAGGACTATATATGATCTTAAATCTTCTCTTTTCTTTTTCTGGAAAAAATGGTAGAGCAAGACATAATCAAGTACAACGAAAACATCATTGCGCCGCTCAACATTCGCGGAGTTCTGCTAATCAGTTTGAGGAAAACAAGTAAACTCTCAAATCAATACTTTGAACTGTTGATTACAACTGAGACCAATTACCATCCTGATAGTTGAGAAAAAATAAGGGTACAAAACAAAAGTTTACTGAATCTATATTAGCGTTGTAATACAAATGGCTATCGATTGCTGAAGAACAAAAAGAAAAAATTTAACTTGTGTTGGCATGTGTTACATTCTCACACATTCAGTGGTATAACGCAAGAGAAACAATGACTCCTCTACTGAAATGATGCGACCAAATCTTTGAAGTGAGTGAGGAGGCCGTCAACTGTCATGACTTCATGATCAGGCTTGCTTCTCACTCGAACGCTCACCTGTGACATCATTTACATATAAGGAAGATCAGATTTTTACAGCAAGAATAAAGCAGTTGATTGTTGGCTACGGGATTTAAAATGAGAACTCGTGGAGGAAGCATGAAGAATTACATAAAGAAACCAAGAAAACCGTGAACAGAGTATAAATGAACTACATTACTCCCTGCAGCAAGAGCTATAGCACAGAAAGTAAAAAAAAAATTGTTGCAGAATATTTCAACCCCCCCCACACCTTTATCCACTTAAATACCAGAGTTTTGTTTGTGCCAAGGTTTGAACCCATAGTGTGTGCCTAACCTACACATCACGCATTGAGGTCTTACCAAGTTACCATTATACCAAAGCCCGGGGGCAGTCAAAAATACAATTTTGTTTTTCAAGCAAATC
Source organism: Solanum gracilifrons (assembly GCA_029582605.1). Lineage (NCBI taxonomy): Eukaryota > Viridiplantae > Streptophyta > Magnoliopsida > Solanales > Solanaceae > Solanum > Solanum gracilifrons. Next base: position 2,667 of record JAJOOH010003218.1, on the reverse strand, counting down.
AATCACTGTCTCAGTAGAAACATCTTGCCAAGGAAAAGCACAGAGTTGTCAAGCCAGGAGGCGAGCTGACTGGCCACCAAAATGTGAAATATTAAATACTTTAAAGTTTTCTACAAGGTCCTTCATGTTCAATTCGCAAATACTTTCAATTGTGTAATGACTTCTGAAGATCTTTCTAGCCTTCTAGGTGCATCACAGAGAAATTTGTGGCTAAAAGCTTACAACTTCCGTCACCAGAAGTCCATGACCACTAATGCTCTCTTTTCTAACCTTAACTTTCTAGTTTTCAAATGGGGTTGGATAAAGACAAACAAGTAATTTATAGAAAGTTAAGCATATTATAAAATAATAAAAGAGAACAACAAGAAAGCAAACAAGTGAACCACAAAACACCCAGATCAATACCAATGTTACATAAAGGAAATGATGATGGCTTTTGACCAATTTATTCAAACTTAAAAAAGATCACTAGCGTAATGGGGCCAGATAAAAGTGTGATTAGATGTTTTTTTTTCTCATTTTGTTCAGTTACAACAACATATCCGGTGTAATCCACAAATGGAATTTAGGGATGGTGGTGTGCATGCAGGCTTACCCCTACCTACCTTGTGAAGGTAGAGAGGTCGTTTCTGATAGACCCTCGGCTCAAAGTAAAGCATTTTATTCAGTTACACATTATAAAAAGATGCATAGCAGTGCATGTTGGGGGATACAGAAGTGAAAGTCAGGGAACAGTGCAGATACCTGCCCACTACTGACTTCAGCTTCTCCAACAACTAGAATATAGTTATATTGTGCCATTTGAGCCTCTCGTACCTGCATATACATTAACATCCATAAACAAGCATTTCTTTCTAGCAGGCCAAGAAAAATTTTGGATTTGAGATTTAACTTGTATTGCTTGAGAGAAATTTTTCAGATCTTCAAGCATATATAGCTTCAAAGCTGAAAGCATCACATTGATCCAATCTCAATCATGCATGCTTTCAGCAGTTCAAAGTACAGGATCCGATATACAGAAAATTTCCACATTTAACTGTTACTCTGTGAATGTAACGTCGCCACTTTTTTTTAATTTTTCAGTCCACTAGTAAGCTTTTCTGGTAGCCTTTCTGAAACCAGATGTAGCTTTAAAAAATCAGGAGAATAGAAGTCTTTGCCAATCCTTAATATGCCACCAGTCCAGTCACAAAAGTAGGTAACCATTATTGACTTTAGTTGATACATCAAAACAAGGACTTAAAAAACATAATGTCTGTTATTGGAAGGATCTGTCTTTTATGCCAAGTAAATCTCCAAATAAACTTAGCTTATGTCACACCCCGTAGTCCATGGATGTAGGTAGATCCACTTTAAAGAAGAGGAATTGATAAAATTGACCATCATTGAATTGGACAAAATCTGAAGGGAAGTATGACTATTTATCAGTTACAAATTATAAGATCAAGTTGACCATCCTAATGATTTCAACAGTGCAAAGCACAGACTTGTGAACAAGACCAATGTCATAAACTTGCCAGGTTTTGTGGACTAGCTATCACAATAGTGCCTTTATTTCCTTCTTATAGAGTAAACTCTCTCAACAAACAGGGAAAATCATTGTTACTTAGTCTTTAGGCCTAAATACCGCTGAGAACTAACAATAAGTTCATACAAAAATTGCTAAAGCACTAACCTTTTTCTGGATTGCAGAATTAAAGATAAGTTCATATAAAAAATTGCTAAATGACCTTGAACTAGTGCAGACCAGACATGCATTCTACCCGATTATCTACATTACACTAACCTTTTTCTGGATTGTAGAATTAATGATAAGTTCATACAAAAATTGCTAAATGACCTTGAACTAATGCGAACCAGACATGCATTCTACCTGATAAACTACATTACACTAACCTTTTTCTGGATTGTCCTGTCACTGGTATCAACATCAACATAATAACCAGCATCATGTATCCGCTCCCGGAGCTGAATAAAAGACAAACAAAAGGTTGGCGCAATTTCACAATGGATGAACTACAGAGGAAACAATAATTCATGAAAATGTTATTCGTTAGATGAAGTACGTTAATGTAACTACCTCAAATGCATACGACAGAGATTTGTCGGAAACAGGGCAGACCATCGCTTGACGCGGACTAAGCCAGAAAGGCCATTTCCCCTTGAAATGCTCCAAGAGAATAGCGAACATGCGCTCAACTGATCCAAGTATAGCTCTATGTATCATAACTGGTCTCTCCCTCTTACTTTCATCTTCTGCTGAGTATGATAGGTTGAATCGTTGAGGAAGTTGGAAATCAAGCTGAAAAGGAAAGCATTCAGATGATTCAGATGATATTTCCAACTTGGTGTAAAAGCCCTTGCTGAGAGAGCATGCAGGTAAATGAAATTTCAAAGGTGAATGATCTTTTTCCTGGAAATGAACCAAGGAAAATAAAACCAATCTCTAACCTGCAATGTTGCACACTGGAATTTCCTTTTCATTGCATCTGAAACAGTGATATCAATTTTTGGACCGTAAAATGCTCCATCTCCTTCGTTGATCTGATTGAATGGGATTCTTTTAGTCTAAGGGAATATTAAAGCAATCACAAAAATAAACAGACAAAAAAAATGACACAACAGGGTGACTACCTCATTTTTCATACATAAGACAGAAAAATTGTG
>JAJOOH010003217.1:0-62333 GCA_029582605.1 Solanum gracilifrons | reverse complement strand
CCCCCCCCCCCCCCCCCCCCTAGAACTACCCTGAGTATGTGATTGTGGGGATATATGATGGAGAGATATGAAGTTTATTAATGGCATCAATTTTAAGTTGACAGTGAAATAGTTCAGATTTTGGAAGGATAGGTAGTGTGATGATGATGATGTGAGAATTTCTTTACGCACTTCCGAAAATATTTTGGCCAAAAGAATATGATGACTCATCATGTTTACACGACAATACATAAAATTATGTATTCATTGGGATTTGGAGTTGAGAAAGAGCCACAAGATTGGGTGAGAAAGATTCCGAACTTTGATGACTTTTTTTTTGTAAACAAATCTTCGCACAGTTGGAAGAAGGCACTCCTTAATTCTTCTAAGGAAAACATATGGACGGCTAGTTCCTTTGTTTGTAGGTCAAAGTTGTCAAAGTTAGGTATGAACGTAAAATAGTACTTCAGTAATAACTAGCTTAATAATTATTAATTCACAACTTCAGACTACAAAAGATTACAACGTTATGTAACCTAAGAAATTATAAACTCTAATTCTTTAACTCAACACAAACCCCCACGGCTTATGTTCCCCAAAGTCTTCAGGTTCCCCAACCAAAAGATCAAAACTACACTAGACAATTCTAGGTAACTAAAAACAACAACTTAACAAAAGACACAAACAAAATAGAATTAACTCTTCTGTTGTGTTCTTCGCAGCAAGCAAAATCGTCAATCAAGAACTCTCTCAATACGTAATTGTGTTCTGCTTGTATCTCTCTATATGTAAGTACACATGTTTCTTTAGAGAACACCCTACCCTATTTATAGACCTAAAGATCTTTCCTTCTTTGACTTTAACTAAAATAACTTTGTGGTGCCTCCTACTTCTTGTAGGACTCGGAATCATACGAAAAGTTTTGTTATTCATTATACTTGCTTCCCCTTCCTTGTAGAATTTGGAATCATTACACAATACGGTTATTTCACAAATCAGCCCACGTCATTCAGTGCTTTTATAATTATTATTCTTGCATGGAAAACTTCTTTTTTTTGTAAAACTAGTTTGAGCAACTTGTTCCTCGTAGGTGATCGATGCTTCTTTGTCAATCTTCAAAATCATTCTTGATTCAATAGAGAGATTGTTCATGGTGAAATTCTAGTTCCACAGGTTACCTTAAAAGAGAGGATACATGTTAGTTTAGATTTCTAGTGAGCCAAGGGAGGTTTATTTGTTCATATGATTGGCAGGTACTTGTATACCATGTACATCAGTAAAATAAATAATTTGTACAAGAAATTTCAATAGCCATGATCGGGAATGGGTTGAAATTGGGAATAAAGACTACGTATTTTAAACTTGGGAGCTTAATACCATTAATACTATATATTTATTTAATTTAACATAGAGGTTGAAATTGATATTTATTAAATAACAAATCATGTTTCATCTTAGCAATATAATGGTATGCTTTTTGATAAAAACTAAGGGGCTGCCAAATAATGTAATATAGGAAACAATTTGCACTAAGTAGCCCGTGTCTTTGGTCGATCCGTTAGGATTACGCAACTCTTTTTGTGTTTAGAAATTCGCTTGAACAACACTTAATCAGGCCTTTCTACTAAAAAAAACCTGTAGTTAAACTATTACCCCTTTATTAATTGAAGAATTTCTAACTCGTATCATATGGTATTCTGTAGACTCACATATATGCATTAGCAGATTCTAATGTCCAAGATTCTCGATTTGAAAGAATCCGGCCTTCTGCTCGACAACTAGATGCTGAAAAATTGACTCATTTTTCTGGCACGGAGGCTATTGGTGATTTAAAGAAAACATCACCAAGGTTGGTTTTTTTAATGTCGTAATTTTCCATATAGTTTAACAAGGAACCAAGTTTGATAGTATCTAGTCTTTGTAGGTTGTATGTTCTCAAGACAAGGAAAAGAAGTGTTGTTGATTCAATGGATCGATTAGCAATGAGATGTAAGTTTTTTGCCCGCGGTTGGTGTATCAAAGGGAACTCCTGTAGATTTCTTCACACAAAGAAGCATGTCATTAGCCATGAGACAATCAAAATTCCACATGACAAATGTAACCTTCAACTATATGTTTGTTAGCGTATTGGGATGACGTGCCTTATGTGTTCCTTGTTCTCTATAGGTTTGAAAGAGAAGTCACTGCTGGATGGTTCTTCTCATTCAGGAGAAAATCTAAGATTGAGAGGCGGCGAGGATAGCCTCCATCCGAATTCCCAATTGGAATACACCTCTAAGTCTCTAGCATTTCCTTCTTCCATAACTGGATATTCTTGGAATAATGATTTGTTACAGGACACACGATACTCATCTGATTACACAACTACTGATGATTGGGAGCCATCTATTCCTTTTCGACCATCATTCTTACTTAGTCAAATGATCGGATATCCTAAGAGTATTCTGTATGATGGTATTCGTGATAGTATTGATCAAAGTAATGTCGGAGATGGATCCTTCTCTGTATTAACCAAGCATATGCAGGAAAATGCTGATCCAGCTTCAACAGGAACAAATAAAGTTCAAATTTCTGGTCATAGTGATATATTGCCTAAGAAAGATTTGCCTAGTTATGATACAGCAGTTGCTCATCAAGAAAACATGAATACCTCTTCAAAAGAAGACAAGCATTTAGAATCTGAGAGGGTCACATCTGGAAATGAAATTGATATTGACAACAAATGTGTGAACACAGAGTCGACCGTTTTGAAGAATTTTCATGCTGCTCTTGTGGAATTTGTTAAAGAACTATTAAGGCCAACATGGAATGAAGGTCTCATAAGTAAGGATGCTTACAAGAAGGTAGTAAAGAAGACAGTTGATAAAGTTGAAAACTCTTTGCATCCAAATCAGATTCCTAATACGGCTGAATCAACCGAAGAGTATTTTGATTTGTCTCTCCCAAAACTTACTAACACTATTGAGGTGAGGCATAAGAAGTCTGTTTGTTCATGTGAATTCTGTTTGTCCGTAATTTAACAAGTAATTTTTGTTTGCAGGCGTACGTGGAAAAATATGGAAATATTAAATGAGCTTTGTGCAGAATAAGGTGTATGTGGAAAAATATCGAAACTATTATATTAGCTATGGCAAGCATATTACCAACAAAGCACAATTTTGTGCTATTGCTAGGGGTTAGAATGAGGACTTGGAAACCATTTACTTTGTGTGATATCTTTATGGGTTGAAAGAACTTTTATATTGTGTTTACTGAGTTATAGCTCAACTGAAGTCAGTTGTCGTATGTAACTTCTCATTGGTCTTATAGCAAAGACATTTCTTAAATATGTTTTGGCGGTTGAGGTTGTTAGAGTGTTGAGTGTTTGTGTTAGATATATAGCACAAAATCGATGAGTAGGTTGGAAAGTTTACCAGCATGATAATTGTCCCCCCCCCCTCCCCCTCTTTTTCAAATAAGAGATAATTAGTCCTTATCTCTTCTTACACAAATTTTTGGACCGAGTCTGGTTGGTGCGGTCCACATGGGAGACCCACGACCCACAACTTGTATCTCCCACTACGCACATGGTGGACAAGACCCAAGCCAATACAACATCAAGTAGACAAACAATTCATACAACAAATAGTTTGTGTGACATGTGAGCATCAAAAGCTTAACTTTAAGGTTTTACAAGCCCCACATAGGAATCCAATCACATGTGAAAAGAATTCACTACTTATATGAGAATACTATTACTCACAATTTCCATACTTCATTTACTACTTCAATATTTACTTATTCGATCTCTCATCCTCTTAAAGAGGTGAACTCGAGTGCATGTTTAATTTTAAATACACACAAATTACACTCACGTGTAATAGTCGGCTTATGTATACAACTAAAATTATTCATTTTAATCATCTTCAATGTGTTCCAAATCAACTGCTTTCCTAGACATGCACTTCATTGACAAATAACTCATGGCTATTAGTAATATACTAAAGTAGCAACACTGATCGAAACTTGAAGAAACAGTTAAAGGTCAAAGGGTATTCCAATGAAAAGTTAATTCAACTTTGCGGGGTCACATACAATGAAAAAGCAGGGAACCATTCTTTCATTAACCATTTGATGCTTGACACAAGTGGTATGAAACACGTGCTACGATGTTCTCACCTTATACTGGTGCATGTGTCTCATTCTTTCGATTATCCAACATACCTTGGTAGAAATACCTCTAGATGTTTAACCCCCATTTCTCTCTTTAGTGATCCTCAAACACATTTACTTAGAGAGACTCTTGTCTAGTTTATCAAACAAATCATAACATAGTAGTGAAAATCATCTCTTGACGTTCTCTGGCGTAAGAGGTGATTGCTTGTGTGAGAGAGAGCCAATCTCGGGACTTTTCCGACACTCTTTACTTCTAAAACATTATCACATGCATATGAGATATGAATATAAATTCAATAGTCTTATATTGATGAAAAATTACAACAAGCAGGTTGTTTCACATTACATAAATATTATCATATCCCACGCAAACCTAGACCCTTAACTTGTTTCTCAAACAAGTCTCCACATATCGCCTTTGTAAAAGGATCGACTATAATTTCACAAGTAGAAAGGTATTGTAAATTTACCTCTCCACTTACTTCGATGACTCTCACAAAGTTAAACTTGATGTCAATGTGTTTGGTCATGCTATGATACGTAGGATCCTTCATTTATGTGATAGCCGCTTGACTCTCACAAAATAAAATCATCGGACCCTTAGAACTCTTTGCAATATTCAAATTCTTAAAGAATCTCTTTAACAGCGAATCAGATTACATCGTTAAAAGAGTTGTGCAAGTTTGTTTCTTACTTTTCCATGAAATAGCGCCACCATTAAGTAAGAAAGTACGACCCGCGGTTGATTTTATATCACACCGATCACCTGCCCAATCAACATTTGTATAAATTCTTATGAAGAAATCAAATCCACTTTAACATAGTGAATGATCTGCATTTCCTTTCAAGTATCAGAATATTCTCTTTACTACTTTCCAATGATCTCTTTCAGAATTGGATTGGTACCTGCTAACTAGACTACAACATAACAAATGTCTTGCAAGTATACATCATAGCATGCATCAAACTCTCGGCAACAATCGAATATGGAGCTCCGGACATGTCTTCCTTTTTTTTTCAATCGTTGGACACATTTCAAGGCTTAAAGTTTCACCCCTTGCTACCGGAATATCCATGGATTTGTAAATATTCATTCGAAATTTTACAATATTTCTTTATATATGTTTCCTGAGTTAAACTCAACATTATTTTGGAACGATCTTTTTGGATCCTAACACCCAATATATAATCAGCTTCAATCATATCTTTCATATCAAATGATTTTGAAAGTCATGACTTGACAGTTTTCACATACTCCAAATTATTTCCAACTTATAAAATATTATCTACGAGAAGAGAAAAAATTACAATTTTTTCATTGGACTTTTCCACATAGATGCAATGGTGTTCATTGATCATGATTAAATCAAATAAAATCTGCTCGTTATGAAATCTCAAGTACCACTGCCTTGAAGATTGCTTTAGGGCATAAATTGATCTTTTCAATTTACAAACTTTCTTTTCTTGGTCTTGAAAAATATAACCTACTCGTTGTTATATGTAAATTTTCTCATTTAATTTTTCATTGAGAAAGGTGGTCCTCCCGCCCATTTGGTCTAATCCAAGATCTAAATGTGCAACAATAGCTAAAAGTAATCGAATGTAGGTAAACTTCTCAACTGGTGAAAAAGTATCATCATAGTCTATTCCACCTTCATGAGTAAAACCTTTTGCCACCAATCATGCTTTTGGTCTTTCTATTGACCCATTTGATTTGCGTTTACCTTTGAGAATCCATTTATTCCCAATAGCTCTACGTCCCTGAGAAAGTACTGATATTGAAGGAACTTTGTTCAATATATAGGTTGCAGTCAATAATGTAGCCCCCCAAAAAGAGATAGAAAAATTTAGTTGCGCCATCATTGATCTTGTCATGTCCAATAACGTTTTATTCTTTCTTTCAGCTATACCATTTTGTTGAGGTGTAAAAGGAGTAGTTAACTTCTTCATAATACCCTTTTCAGTACATAATTCTTCAAATTATTTTGATAAATACTCACGTCATTTGTTGGTTCTTAAATCTTTTTTGCTTTTATCTAATTAATTTTTAACTTTACTCATATATCTTTTAAAGCACTCATGTTCTTCAACTTTATAAGAAATCAAATAGAAAGAACCAAAGCACACGAAATTGTCATTAAATGTTATGAAATATGTAGCACCAAACCTTGCCCTCACGTTTATCGGACCACAAATATCGAAATGAATCAATTGAAGCGGGAACTGATCGGCTCTTTTAGTCTTCCCAAATGGCTTACGTGTAATCTTTCCAACAAGAAAATTTTTACAAGTATGCATATAAATTTTGGTGAAAGAACCTGAATGTCCTTCCTTTGTCAATCTATTAATTTAATCTTTCCCTGTATGACCTAATTTGGCATGTCAAGTAATAACATGAATATCATTATTACTTGAATAACATGTCATCGTACAACGATCAACGTAATAGTCATAAGTTGAAGGATTACAATCTAAAATGATAAAATGATCATAACAAAGTCCAAAACCATCTAAAATATTAACTAGAGTTATTCTAACACCATTACAACTAAAAAAACAAATCAAAACCATTGTCTAAAAGAACAAACACAACCACTAAATTTCTTCAAATCTCTAGAGCATATAGGACATCATGCAACATAAAACAATGGTCACCACACAAGTCCACTTTCCAAGTGACAATCCCTTTGACTTCTAGTTTAGCATTATTTCCTACATATATCAACCTTGATTTAGATGAAACTCAATGAAATTCCACAAACGGTTCTCGATCTCGACTCACGTGGTCGGTGGATCCCGAGTTTACAATCCATATAGGGTAAGATTCAAATACTAAAGAAGTGCTAGAAACGTATGTAGCACTTAGAGATGTATTCAGAAATGCTACCTTCTTTTGGCTCGATAAAGTCACGAGCAAAATTCTCCAGCACTTGGCAATTATAGCACTTTATTTTGCTCTTATCTCTATTCTTGAAAAACTATTTCACTTCTTGAAAGTTGGCTTCTTCTTTTTCTTAGAGGGTCCTTCTCTTGTCTTTTTGTATTTCCCATTCCTTTTCCAATTCTTATTGCACTTGAAGCTTGAAGACTTTTTGCCACTTGACTCTGCCACAAAGGAATTAGAAGCAACTTTAGCAGCACCAAGTCATGCAACTTCAAATTTAACATGGCGGCAAACATCAGAAAAGATTTCTATACTATCATTATGGTTCAAATTAAGCTTCAAATGTTCCTAATTATTGGAGAGCCCGGAACACTGCCTGAAGTTGTTGCTCATCTTGAAGAACATAGCTAACACTCTTGAGTTGAGCTATCATGTTTGACATCCCCCTAAGGTGTTGTTTGACATTTTGATCATGACGAGTCTTGTATATATCAAATTTGATAGTCAAGTTTCAGAGGTGGGTTCTAGATTTATGATAACGCTCAAACTACACTCAAAAATAATTAAAAGAGAAGCGGTCATTAGCAATAAAAATACCCAACTAGAGAGTCGGGATCGAATCCAACAAGGAGTGATATAGTACATGGAAATTAAGAGTGCAAACCAATTCATTGTAGTAATTAGAACAAGTGGGTGGATAATTCCTTCAAATTCATGAAAAGGGTTTTGGTATCAACTATCAATATAAAATTAAAATCAGGGATTCAAACAAGTAAGAGTCGATCTAGGGGTGTGGGGATATGTATCGATGTCAAATAGGGGTACAAGTGCTTGCTCATTAATGCAAAACAATAATGGATATGTTGGTAATCTTCAATGACACTAATTTTCTTTCGATCTCAAAGCATCATATCATAGAATCTCATTTCGGTATCATCTATGTGAATCATAAATAAACCAAATACCTTACTACAATTTCTCTTTCGAGCAGATTTGGCAAATAGAATTGAACCACAATTTCTCTTTCGAGCAAACTATAGAAATCAAACCTAAAATATGTACATCAAGCTATTTATCCACTTCAATTAATCTCTTACAATCATCAATCAAAGATCTGGATTAGAATTATGTTTGAAACCTATAAATTATATTTATGCTAAATAAACACAATCCATGGAATATCAATAAAATAGAGAAAGACACAAGACCTACTAAATTAAATCAACACACAACCCCATAATCATTCCCCTAGAGTTGGGGTTTTACTCAGCATCATAAAAGGAAAAGAAAGTATACCAAGTCCTCACCCCGCTTCAGCGGCACCGCCAGAGCAACCAAAACCACCGCCAAAAGCAGCTTGCACGAAACAGTGAGCTATTTTAATAATTACAAGACCCCCATTTCACAACAAACCTTTAACCAACAACGCTCAGAAAATACCGTCCACGCTAAGATCAATTTCGGGAGTCTACTCACCCGAATTCAATTCCGTAAAGTCGTACGGATTCCTTAACGACCTATCTAACTACTCATGTAATCAAAATCATAAATAAGTCACCCGATTGTTACGAGATTTCCTTACACCTTAATGACTCCGATTCATCCAAATCTTACTAGGTTGGGAAATTTTAAGTTATTACGAAAAAAATTTCCGACCCAAATAATTTTCTTCGTTGGCTTTTCTATAACGACGGAACCCGGTCGTTACACTTATTTATGTGTAAAGTCAATCGAGAAGACAACTATGAGAGTCAACAAAAAGAAAATCATTTATTATTTTATAACTTATAAAATTATAATTAATATACAAAAATAGTTCTAAAAATTTAAATGTAGTTGTTCTCCACATGTTCATATGACATCTAAATAGATTAAGTGGAATACACGTGCAAAGCACATATGGTTAGATGACAAGAAAAATACACAACAAATATCGCATATAAGGTAATATTAGTGAGATACGACTAATTACATGATTGAACCTCATCAAATTGAAATAAATATATACATTATTGAATTTAACTAATAAAATTTTTCATTGACCATCTTCATAGGTTCATGTGAATAAGATATATATATATATTTATATATGATGATCCACATTGAGCATTCACAAAAGAATCTGCAATATTATTTTGTGCAAAGCATATTATTCAAATGTTCGCTTAAATTTCTGAATTGATAATCACGTACAACGCACGTGTCAAAAAAAAAGTTAAAATTCAATTTTTAAATTTTTTTATATATATAGTTTATTTTATTTATTTTTGTTTTTATTTTTTATTTATTTTATTTAAGGAAGAAAAAAATAATTAGAAAGGAAAAAAAATAGGTATAAATATTAAAGAATTTAGTTTAGAGGGAACCTAAAGCCAATAAAAAATCAAGGTCTTCCAAATAATATTTACAAATAACACATAAAATGCACATGTTGGTCAAAAAGAGGGTTTTCTGTCCGAGACTGACTCGAACCCTGTGTCGAGCCCCATTAAGTCAAATGCAAATGATGCAAATAAGTGGAACCTACTAGAGATAAGCATGTGTGCGTTTTATTTCTATTAGGTTTAAATCTGATGAAGATAGTGTCTAGACTGACTTACCGGAGTGGATAACTCGGAACATGGAGGGGCAACTTATCAGTAGCAGTAATATTCTAATTTCATTATTGGTCCAACCCCAACTAACATGTGTGACTAAAATCCTTAAATATGTGTCAAGACACTCCAACTTTATCTCAACAAACATAACTCCATTCCCTTCTACCCTATTTTTAGAGACTCATATGGGATGCACAAGAGAAGACAATTTATAATACAACTCAATAATATCAAAGTGATAAATGAGCAACAAGTAGCATATAAGGCCATCATACACAATACATCAAAAAAATAATAAAATCAGATAAAAGTCAATATAATAAAGCTCGAATTTTATTTAGTCCCCAGTAGAGTCAGCAGAGATGTCACACCCCTTATTCGATTGCGGAAAGGGTTTTTCCACTTTAAGTGACAATATTGTTTTGGGGCTATTTCATTTCTTTTAGATTCACCACTTGTAATTGAGTTATGTTATTCCAAGTCACCTTTTTGAATCCCTAATCAAAAGGAAATGACTCTTTATTTGGTCTGTGTAAACAACAGACCGGGTAAGGAATTTTGTTGACCGAGGGGAAGGTATTAGGTACCCCTCGAGTCCCGTAGTTCTTGAACGGTCGCTTTTCTTAACTTATAATTACTTTAAAATACTTTGGATATATGGTTATGTGCTAAAGTTTGCTCACATATTTTATTGTTGAAATTTTTTAATCTCAAATCAGATGCATAACTGCATTCTCGATTTTTGAGGTATAATTACTTAGAAGTGTATCTATTTTCTTCTCTACAAATTTAGGTGTACATTAAAGAAAATTTAATATGATCATTTGGCCAAGGTGTGTTACCACATCCTTGAATCTTTCAAGTGTCTCAAAAAGATGTGGAACCATATTGTTTACTGAAACACATTTGTTATTTATTACTCGTATTAAAAAAACAAATAAAATAAATATATACTTGTCTGGTTTTAGAGGAAATTTTATTTATTACTTTTTGGGCTAATTCACATTTTATCTTAGTCTCTTATTATTGGTCAAGGGTGTATTAATCAATTTTAAGGCTATAACTTTCAGACTTAGGCTAGAGATAATCCTATGACTATCAAAACAAAACTTCATTAGTCTCTAAGTAACAACTTTATAATCAAAGTATAATGTTCAATCCAACGCTTTATTAAAGTACAGATCTGTAAAGTAATGCAGACATTATAACATATTCTCACCAATTAAAAAATCATTAATGAGTAACACAAATAGTTTGATTGTAATACTATTAAATAAATACAAATTAATACAAAAACAAGATATGATTAAACACTTATAATCATTAAATATTCACCACCCTATTTATTTTCCTTTAATAAACTATTGTGAGCTCCAATACACATTCTTAAAGATTAATTACTCCTAGAAAACAAGTTTTTGAAACTCTTTAGAAATTCTCAGTAAAAAAATAAAAATTAACATGTATCTCACAAAATAACGCGTTGAATATGAATAATATAAAAATTCTTAACCAGCAATAACCTACTACTCGCCATAAACACATCATTCCTCTTCTCTTTTTTTTAATATCACATTGTTATTATAATCTATATCTATCTATATTCTATTGTTATATTACCTTAAAAACATCAACTCCTAACTTGAATGTTAAATTACTATAATATTCCTAATTTAGGTTGTGACTTTTTTGATGAGTTGTGACTTTTTTCGAAGGGTTGTGATTTTTCGATGATTTGTGACTTTTCCAAAGAGTTGTGACTTTTTCAATAAGTTGTGACTTTTTGAAAGAGTTGTGACTTTTCCAAAGGGTTGTGACTTCTCGAAAAGGTCATGACTTTTCAGATAAGACACAAAAAACATTTGTTGATACTACCCTTTGTTGACTATAAATAGAGGGGTTTCCTCTCATTTTTCAACCACAATTTTTTTAATCTTCTACTCTTCTTCTTCTTGCACTTTAATTTTTTTTGTGTGATTTATTGTCATTGAATGAGTTCAAAGCTTAGCGGAATATGAGGTACCACTATTCTGGTGAAGTAAGTCGTTCTATCCTAAGAGTGTATATTCCATATCCTCGAGTACTTGTGGAAAAAAATCTTGATAATATAATAATTATTTTTTTGCTTAATATATACATTAGTATGTAATGTTCCAATCTATGGAGTTACCCTGATGTAGTCTATATTCATTTGTTTTTGTTAATAATTTCTCTTGTGATGTAGATATATGCTTCTAAATATCTTTTTCAAAATTTAGAGAATTGTCACGATTTGTTTTTGATGCTCAAGACAAAAGAATGACTTTATTTATCAATACTACTTATGTGATTTAGACTCTCATGAAGTTTGCTTTAGAATAGTTATTACTATATAAACATTGCCCTTTTGTTTTACTTATTTACTAATTCTTAATATTTCAGTATTTTAGACGAAGAAAAGTTCGTATGACTTGTAATAACGCCACTTGAAGTTTGTATTAGTTTAATTTTTATTATTTAATTAATAGTTAATTTTCTGACATAAATATTTTTATTAATGCAAATATATATTTATATTTGGGTAGGTATTTGTATTTAAATTAAAGTATTATATATGTCACAAATGTATTATCAAGTTAACAAGATCTTCTAACTTCAAAATATATTATTTTAAAATGTTCCAAGTTTTGGTTTTTTTTAAAACAACTCACAACAAATGTTAAAATATGTCATTATATAAAATGTAGTTGTTCTCTTCGCATATTCATATGACATCTAAACAATTTGATGTGGAATTCACATGCAAAGCACATCTTGTTAGATAACAAGAAAAATACAAAGAAAATATTGTTTAGAAGGAAATATTAGTAAGATAAGACTAATTACATGAATGAACCTTATCAAATTGAAATAAATATATACATTATTGTATTTAACTAATAAAAAATTTCATTGACCATCTTCATAGGTTTACATGAATATGATAAAACAAATTCATTGACGATCCACGTTGAACATTCACAAAAGAATCTGCAATATTATTTTTTGCTAAGCTTATTATTCAAATTTTCGCTTAAATAAGCAATACTATTTACTATAACATATATTTTTGGAATTGATAATCACATGCAACGCACGTGTCAAAAAACTAGTTACTCCAAATCACTAAAGAATATTTTCAACCTCATGTATATCATTCTTGTTTCTATTTACAAATTACAATCACAAGCACGAAAAAAGTAAAATAAAACAACGAATAAATAAATAAGTGAATTCAAAGTCAGATATAAAGAGGGAACTCAATACACTATTTTAACATGGAATTAATATGTAAAGGATGAAGTAATAGTAATAACAACCACAAATTCATCTTAAATGAACCATGACCAAACAAACTTTATTTGGATAAAAAAATATAAAAAGAAAAATAGTAACAAGGGAAACGAACCTTCAAAGCTAACTTTTAGATACCCAAATTAGCAGTTGTAAACAAGATCTCAATCCCGATATTCTGCTCAATTGGTTTTTCTCTTCTATGGTGCGCTGATTTTTTTTTTCTCTGCCTGTGTTTTCTGTATGATTTTTTTTCTCTGTGTACGTGTGTTTTTTATATCGGTTTTGGGTGCTAGTCTGATTCTAATTAAAGAAAACGTGAGGGAGTGGGAAATGAGATGTAGTTGAAAATTTCAAGGGTATCTGGTTGAGAGTTTTTACGATAAGAAAAGAGAAAAGAAAAGAAATAAAATTTAAAAATTTAAAAAAAATAAAAAAATGTGTGGGATGGGGAAATCCTGCAAAATAATGGGTGAGGGAAAAAAATTATTGGGAGGACAATTTCCAGGAGGAATAAGTTATAAGAGTTTGAGGGTAATTAGGATAAAGGGCAAGGTAATTTGAATTTTTTAGGACTCTTTTTCACTTCTTTTTCATAATATATACTATTATTTTATACTAGGTAAAAGTTGAATATTAATTAAAATAAAAATACATCTAACAAATACATTAAATTCACAAGCTTATGTATTAAAATTTTAATACAAACAGACCACATAATTTGTTGTGATTTTCAGATCCTTTTTTTTAAAAAATAAAACAAAAAAAGCCTACTAAGATAATAATATATATTCAAGTATAAAAATAGTGTAAAATCTTAAGTTCAATAAAAAAATCACGTGTCTACACCATTTAAAGCCAAATTTTAAGAAGTGAAATGGTTTTTCAAGAATAGAGACAAGAACAAAATAAAGTTCTATAATTGCCAAGTGCTGGAGAATTTTGCTCGTGACTTTACCGATCCAAAAGAAGGTAGCATTTCTGAATGCACCTCTTAGTGCTACATATGTTTCTAGCACTTATTTATTTAATTAAATCTTACCCTATATCGATTATGAACTGGGGATCCACCGACCACGTGAGTCGAGATCGAAAAGTGTTTGTGGAATTTCATCGAGTTTTAGCTAAATCAAGGTGGATCTATGTAGCAAATAATGCTAAACTTGAAGTCAAAGGAATTTTCACTTACAAAGTGGACTTGTGTGGTGACCATTCTTTTATGTTGCATGATGTCCTATTTCTCTAGACATTTGACAAAACTTAGTGGTTGTGTCTGTTCTTTTAGACAATGGTTTTGATTTGTTTTTTAAGTCATAATGGTGTTAGAATAACTCTAGTTAATGTTTTAGATGGTTTTGAACTTTGTTATGATCATTTTATCATTTTATATTGTAATCCTTAAACTTATGACTATCATGTTGACAGTTGTATAATGACATGTTATTCAAATAATAATGATATTGATGTTATTACTTGACATGCCAAATTAGGTCATACATGGAAAGATCGAATGAATAGATTGACAATGGAAGACTATTTAGGTTCTTTTTGTCATGCCCCGAGCATACACCCTGGACGTGGCCGGCACTCAAGAACCATCGCTGGCCCCAAGTGAACCCTTGGCCTGACTTACTTACTCAGTGGAAGACTTTACTCAAGATAAATACTTTTAAAATAGTACAATGAACTGATCAATAAATAACTGATAAATAACATTCACTGCCAACGTGGCCACTCAAGTCTCAACTTAACTGAAAAGGAAAAGTAAAGACTCAAAAACTAACATCAACTAACTCTGTCTATGAAGCCTCTAAACTGTGAGGGATGTGGGGACAAGACCCCTGGTCATCCTAACAACTGAAATAAGCAAGCAATAAAACAAAACATAACCAAAGGAATCCTTCGGAAAGCAAGGAGGCTCACCAACTTACTCTGAGTGCTCAACTGGATCAACGATGCACTGGATGCTTATCCTGAATACATGCGTCTACATCATAATAAGATGCAGGCCAAATGGCATCAGTACATTGAATGTACGAGTATGCGAGGGGAATTCTAAAACAAGACATAAGCTTGAAAGGAACGAAAGAACTTACATGGCTCAACTCAACTCAACTGATTTCAATATAAAGCAGTGAAAATAAATGCAGTATAAAGAAAAGCTTTAAAATATGGTTTTCAACTCTGTATATTTAGAAATACAATAATAACTATGTATGTATGCAAAGATACAATATGAACTCTGTTTGTATATGGAAATACAAATATTTCTGATGTATATAAAAATACAAAATAGTGTTGTGGGAGTTTCTCTAACCGACAACCATCACTTAAGAGCTATCGTGATGATACAGTGTTTGCCTCACGCTGCGAGGGCAAAACACTAAAGGAATCATCTAAAAAGTATGACCCTTTTCTACCCATGATGGCTATATGGTTTATGGCGGATCGGAGTTTTCTGAACTCTCCCCCATATCGGTGCTCAATATTACTCCCAAAATATACTAGCTCTTTATGTTTAAGAACATAACTTGTTTCTGTGGTTTGATATAATTGCTCAAAACTAGCTCAAAGGAGCTTTTGGAAATCAAAGTTTCCTTTCTTGCTCAAATGTGAAAGAATTTACTCTTTACTCAAAACTAGCTCAAAGGAGCTTTTGGAAATCAAAGTTTCCTTTCTTGCTCAAATGTGAAAATATTTACTCTTTAACTGTAAACTAGCTCAAAGGCTCTATGGTAATCAAAGTTTCCTTACTTGTTTAAATGTGAAAACATTTTAAACTCTTTGGGAATACATAGTCCCTATATACTTTTGAAGAAATGAATTTCAACTTTACTCTGTACTAAACTCAAAACTCAAGTATTAAAACAAAGTTAAAACATTGGTAAAAGACTTTTGAAAAACATTATGAACTTCTCTTAACTTGACTCTTGACTTCTCTTGACTTGACTCTTAACTTCTTTTGACTTAACTCTGAACTTCTCTTGACTTGACTCTTAACTTTTCTTGAATTGAATTATGGATTCAAGGATTGTGATTTGTGATAGGAAAGATCTCATGATGTTTAGGAATGATTTTAGATAGTTAATCATGAGAAAAGATCAAGAAATCATTGTCTAGATACTAGTCCGCGACACGGAGGTATATTTTAATTTTGGTCGCGAAAATACTTTTTGAGGTAGAACGGTCTGTGACAACTCCGCTCCGCGAGGAGACTTTTTTGCGAAATTTTGGGACACGTCCCCGATGCGGTCTCACTACCCAGATTCGCTCGACTTTTCCTTCTTTCGTTTTCCAGTCCCAATTCACCAAAACTAAACTATTCCTTTCAACCTTTCTTTAGATTCAGATACCCAACATATTTACCCATGAACCTAACTCAAAACAACTCTAAAACTAGACGTAAAGATCATAGAAACTTCTCAATTCAGCCCAATTCAAGAACGAAAAACAAATTCAAGAACACCAATCAAGATTCATTAACCTTCAACTTTCTAGAACTAACTTCGCTGAAATAAACATGCTTGGCGCGTGAGTGAACCAACCCAACTCTATTAAAGACTCACATACTTCTTTAGAGATCAACCCTTGTCGAAATCCACAAGCTAAACCTTCAAGAACGACGAACTTTGCTCTTTCTTCTCTTTTCTCCTCTTGCGTTCTTTCTCTAAACACCCTAGCGTAAATTTCCAATTGTCTGAACTGATCCAATTAAGTTTTGAACCTTAATTAATTCACCAAAAACAAATTAAAATAATAGGGTATGGAAAAGACCAAAACACCCTTTAAAAATGCGAATTGGACATTTCCTTACTTAAACAGCCCAATTTCCAAACGGCGTATCTCACTCATATGAACTTGGAATCGCACAAACTTAGGGGCGTTGGAAACATAATTCCAAGATATTTCCTTCCATATCTGGAAGTACACCTAAATCATCCTAAGCTAGGAGTTATGGCCGTTTTAATTTGAACCAAAACTTAGTTTTCCTAACTTAACAAAATTTCCAGATTTTCATTCTTTCCAAAAATGACTATTTCCAATTTTTAGGTTCTTCCTAGTTATTTCAATTTGCGAGATGTTACAATATCTCACCCTTGGGAACATTCAACTTCAAATGAGATTACTCTTACTAGGCTAAGTGTGTAACATCATTCAATTCAAACACCCAACGAGCAAATACAAACAAACAACATGCTTACTCATAAATTAAAGAGTACTAAGAAGAATTAGTACCTTGGTCTGGAATTTCTCCGAATTCGAAATAATGTGCATATCTCTTTTTCATATCTTCCTTAGCTTCCCAAGTAGTTTCCTCAACAAATTGGTTCCTCCAAAGGACTTTCACTGATGCTACCTCTTTTTTTCTCAACTTGCGAACTTGACGATCTATAATCTGAACAGGAATCTCCACATAAGACAAGCTATCCTTGATCCCAATGTCTTCAGTTGGTATAATCAATGAGCGATCACTCATGTACTTCTTCAACATGGAGATGTGAAATACCGAATGAGCCGTTGTTAACTCCTGGGGTAGCTCTAACTCATAAGCCACCTTGTCAAACCTTTTGGATATTCTGTAAGGGCCAATATACCGGGGACTAAGCTTCCCTTTCTTAACAAATCTCATAACACCCTTCATGGGTGAAACTTTCAAGTATACCCAATCATCTACTTCAAACTCTAACTCCCTTCTCCTAACATCAGTGAACTGTTTTCAACCTTTCTTAAATCACTTTCACTTTCTCCATAGTTTGATGAACTAAGTCTAGTCCTATCAACCCAGCTTCACCAACGTCAAACCATTCTACGATATCTGCATCTTCTCCCATAAAGAGCTTCATAAGGAGCCATCTGGATGCTAGAGTGTTAACTATTGTTGCAAGAAAACTCAATAAGAGGTAGGTGATCATCCCAATTACCCTTGAAATCAATCAGACAATCTACCTTGATACCTTAAAACACCTTCTCCCCCTTCTTCAAAAGTCATTACTTTTTGGTTATGAACAATTGTCGTTAATTCAAGCAATAAAGGATCTTGGTCTTGCTTTTCTTTAACTTCTAACAATAATGATGATTAAGCCCCATTCATCACCACTAATCCTCCTTCTGTGGAATCCATTAGCCGAACTCCTAGTCGTGCAAGTCTATGCACCTCTTTTGCTAACCCTTTCTTACCTTCCTCAAAATAGGTGGTACTACCCATAGACAACCTTCTCAAGGCATCAACAACAATATTAGCCTTACCTGGGTGATAAACAATACTCATGTCATAATCTTTGAGAAACTCTAACCACCTCCTTTGTATGAGATTAATCTTTTTCTGACTAAACACATACTGAAGACTCTTGTGATCAAGGACCATATCCACATGAACATCATAAAGATAATGGAACCATATTCTCAAAGCAATTACTACGGAAGCCAACTCTAGATCATGGGTTGGGTAATCCCTCTCGTGAACCTTAAGTTGTCTGGAGGCATAAGCTATAATTTTGTCATTCTGGATTAACGCACAACCCAAACCAACTCCGGACGCATCAACATATTCAACAAAGCCTTGCATACCTTCTGGTAAAGTCAGTACTGGGGCAGTAGTCAACCTCTTTTTCAATTCCTAAAAGCATTTCTCACAACCTTCAGACCATTGAAACTTCACTGTTTTCTTAGTCAACTTGGTCAAAGGAGACAAAATAGAAGAGAACCCCTCTACGAACCCTCTATAATATCCAGCCAACCACATGAAACTCGTAATATCAGTTGGAGATATGGGTCTAGGCCAATTCTGCACTACCTCTATCTTTTGGGTATTAACTCTAATTCCATCACCGGAAACTATGTGGATTAAGAATGCCACAGACTCAAGCGAAAGCTCACACGTAGAGAACTTGGCATACAACTCTCTATCCTTTAGAGTCTGGAGAACTATTCTGAAATGACTAGTAAGATCATCCTTATTCCTTGAATAGATTAGCATGTCATCAATGAAGACTATAACAAACATATCTAAATAAGGTTTGAATACTCTATTCATAAGGTCCATGAATGTTGCAGGAGCATTAGTTAAATCGAACGACATGACTAGAAACTCATAATGACCATAACGAGTCCTGAATGCTGTCTTGGGAATATCACACTCCCTTACTTTCAACTGATGGTAGCCAGATCTGAGGTCTATCTTAGAAAAACAACAAGCACCCTGAAGCTGATCAAAAAGATCATCAATTCTCGGAAGAGGATACACGCTCTTGATGGTAACCTTCTTCAACTGATGATAATCTATACACATCCTAAGTGAACCATCTTTCTTCCTCACAAATGGGATCGGATTGCCCCAAGGTTAGATACTTGGTCGAATGAAACCTTTTCTCTAAAAGATCTTTCAACTACTATTTAAGCTCTTTCAACTTTGATGGTGCCATGCTATATGGCGGAATAGAGATAGGACGAATATCTAGAAGAACATCTATTTCGAAGTTTATCTCTCTCTTAGGAGGGACTCCGGGTAGATCATCTGGAACAACTTCTGGAAACTTTTTTACTATAGGAACTGACTGAATATGAGGTATCTCAACACTAGAGTCATTAACTCGGACTAAGTGATAGACACACCCCTTGGAACTAACTTTCTCGCCTTAAGGTACAAAATAAAATGACCCTTAGGCACTGTTGAACTGTTCTTCAACTCTATAACTGATTCACTGGGAAACTAGAACTTGACTACTCGAGTTATACAATCCATTGATGCATAACGGGCATGAAGTCAGTCCATACCTAGATTGACATAAAAATCTACCATGGCTGACCTACCATGTCTAACTTAACTAAATCAGCCATAGTACTCTTGTTATTGACGGAAACGAACAATCACGATGGACTCTTTCTGCTAGAATAGACTCACCATCATGTGTAGAAACATACCAGTGACAACATCTCGCGAATCCTCTTGCTCTCGGCGACTAGCGATAGCATAAATATGATTTCCTTCTCCGCCTGTCCTTGAAGTAGCTCATCTAGATGCAGCTCTATATGGTGGAGCAACTGAAGAAGACTAGGTTTTATTTCCCCCATTACCATTACTCTGTATGCTCTTAGGACACTATCTCATAAAATGACCGTTATGGCAACACTTGAAGCAACTAGTGGAGCCATCACGACACAACCCTGAGTGGCTCCTACCACACTTAGCACATGCAGGAGTCTTAGTACCCCCTTGTGCCTTACTACCTTGCGAATGTGCATGTCTAGCTATGAAGTTCTGAGAATTCTGACTATTGTGCTCATATTTGTTTCTTGGTGCAGGTGTACTAGAAGATGATGGAGCAGGTCATTTCTGCTTATGTTGGAAAGAAGACCGCTTCGCAATACTATTTTGATGCCCAGATTCATTCCCTGATGTTTTAGCCCTCTTATTCTCAAACTCTTCTCTATCCTTTAGCTGGTCCGTCTCAACATTGTTGCACATGGATCATCAACCTTGTTATGCCTATGTAACCTATTAGCATGGCTGCCTTACTTTCCTTACTTGACAGACGAGTCAACCCAACTACGAATAAACTCATCTTACTCCTTATGTCAGCAACCATCTCTTTGCTTCTCTTAGCTCATGAGGAAAGAAATGCCTCATGAAGGCTCTCTTGACAGTAGGCCAGCTCAAAATCAGTTACGCATAAGCACGAGTTAGACAAAGACTTTTATAGAGATACACTCTACAGCACGAAGTGAGTATGAAAGAAGTTAAGGAATTCCTAAATATTGCAGCCTCCTAAATATAGATGTGGCGCGCTTCACACCGATAACTAGGAAAATACACACACGGCTTCATAGACTCCCTAGGACTCTTGAACTCTGTGCTCTGATACCAAGTTTGTCACACCTCGAGCCTACACCCTGGACGTGGCCGGTACTCGAGAACCATCGTTGGTCCCAAGCGAACCCTTGACCTAGCTTACATACTCAGCGGAAGACTTTACTCAAAATAAATACTTTTAAAATAGTACACTGAACTGCTTAATAAATAACTGAGAATGTAATAAATAGCATTCACTACCAAAGTGGCAACTCAAGTCTCAACATAACTGAAAAGGAAAAGCAAAGACTCATAAACTAACATCAACTAACTCTATCTATGAAGCCTCTAAAATCTCAGGGATGTGGGGACAAGACCCCCAATCATCCTAACAACTAAAATAAGAAAGCAACAAAACAAAACATAATGAAAGGGATCCTCCGGAAAGCAAGGAGGCTCACCAACTTACTCTGAGTGCTCAACTGGATCAACGATGCACTAGATATTGATCATGTTACCTGTGTCTGCATCATAATAAGATGCAGGCCAAATAGCATCAGTACATTGAATGTACGAGTATGCGAGGGGAATTCTAAAACAAGACATAATCTTGAAAGGAACTAAAGAACTTACCTGACTTAACTCAACTCAACTCAACTCAATTGATTTCAATATAAAGCAGTGTAAATAAATGCAGTATAAAGAAAAGCTTTAAAACATGGTTTTCAACTATGTCTATTTAAAAATACAATAATAACTCTATATGTATGCAAAGATACAATATGAACTCTGCTTGTATATGAAAATACAAGTATTTCTGATGTATATAAAAATACAAAATACTGTTGTGGGAGTTTCTCTAACCGACAACCATCACTTAAAATCTATAGTGATGATATATCATTTTGCCTCACGCTACCGGGGCAGTCCTATACCTTGCCATGAATATAGAACCTAAACTACTAAGTGGATCCACTAGTATATGCTAAAAAGTACTAAAGGAATCATCTAAAAAGTATGACCCTTTTCTACCCATGATGGCTACATGGTTTATGGCGGCTCGGATTTTTCTGAACTCTACCCCATATCGGTGCTCAATACTACTCCCGAAATATACTAGCTCTTTATGATTAAAAACATAACTTCTTTCTATGGTTTGAGATAAGTCCTCAAAACTTAGCTCAAAGGCTATCTTGGAAATCTCAGTTTCATCTCTTACTTAATTTTGAAAGAATTTACTGTTTACTGAAACTAGCTCAAAGGCTCTTTTGGAAATCAAAGCTTTTTTTCTTGCTCAAATGTGAAAACATATACTCTTTAACTGAAAACTAGCTCAAAGGCTCTTTGGAAATCAAAGTTTCCTTACTTGTTTAAATTTGAAAACATTTTAAACTCTTTTGGAATACATAGTCTCCATATACTTTTGAAGAAATGAACTTCAACTTTACTTTTTACTGAACTCAAAACTCAAGTCTTAAAACAAAGTTAAAATATTTGTAAAAGACTTTTGAAAAACTTTGTGAACTTCTTGTAACTCGACTCTTGACATCTCTTGACTTGACTCTTAAGTTCTCTTGACTTGACTCTTAACTTTCCTTGAATTGAATTATGTATTCAATGATTGTAATTTGTGATAGGAAAGATCTCATGATGTTTAGGAATGATTTTAGATTGTTAATCATGAGAAAAGATCTAGAAATCACTATCTAGATACTAATCGGTGACGCGAAGGTATTTAAATTTTGGTCGCGAAAATACTTTTTAAGGCAAAACGGACCTTGATTGCTCCACGGCGCGAGGAGAATTTTTTGATAAATTTTGGGACAGGTCCGCAACGCGGACCCACTACCTAGATTCGCCCGACTTTTCCTCTTTTCATTTTCCAGTCCCAATTCACCTAAACTCGACTATTCTTCTCAACTTTTCCTTAGATTGAAATACCCAACATATGTACCCATGAAACTAACTCAAAACAACTCTAAAACTAGAGGTAAAGATCTTAGAAACTTCTCAATTCAGCCCAATTCAAGAACGAAAAACAAATTCGAGAACACCAATAAAGATTCATCAACCTTCAACTTTCTAGAACTAACTTCGCTGAAAGAAACATGCTTGGCGCATGGGTGAACGAACCCAATGCTATGAAAGACTCACATACCTCTTTAGGGATCAATCCTTGTCGAAATCCACAAGCTAAACCTTCAAGAACGATGAACATTGCTATTTCTTCTCTTTTCTCCCATTGCGTTCATTCTCCAAAAACCCTAATGTGAATTTCCAATTGTCTAAACTGACAAAATTCAGTTTTGACCCTTAATTAATTCATCAAAAACAAATTAAAATAATAGGGTTTGGAAAAGACCAAAACATCCTTTAAAAATCCGGATTGGACATTTCCTTATTCGAACAACCTAACTTCCAAACGACATATCTCACTTATACAAACTCAGATTCATACAAACTCAGCGGCTTTGGAAAGATCATTCCTAGAGCTTTCCTACCTTCTCTGGAAGTACACCTAACTCATCCTGAGCTAGGAGTTATGGCCATTTGAAGTTGACCCAAAACTCATATTTTCTAACTTAACAAAATTTACAAATTTTCATTCTTTCCAAAAATGACTATTTCTAATTTTTATCTTTTTCCTAGTTATTTGAAATTGTGAGATGTTACACTTTCAGCAAAATTGATATGCCAACATGTGAAAATGGTCGTTCTTGAAAGATTACAGGTAAACCATTTGGGAAGGCTAATAGAGGTGACTTCCCGCTTCAATTGATTCATTCTGATATTTGTGGTCCAATGAATGTGAGGGAAAGGTTCGGTGCTACATATTTCATCACATTTCATGACAATTTCAAGCGCTTTGGTTCTGTCTATTTGATTTATCATAAAGCTAAAGAACTTGAGTGCTTTAAAAGATATATGAATGAAGTTAAAAATATATTAGATAAAAGCATAAAAGCTTTATGACCAATGGATGACGTGAATATTTATATAAACAATTTGAAGAATTATGTACTGAAAAGGGTATTATCAGGCAATTAAGTACTCTTTATACACCTCAACAGAATGGTGTATTTGAAAGAAGGAATAGAACATTATTGGACATGACAAATCAATGATGGGGGCAACCAAATTTATCTATCTCTTTTTGTGGAGATGCATTATTGACTGCAACCTATATAATGAACAAAGTACCTTTAATATATGTATTTTATACTCCTTATGAACTTCGGACTTGTCGTAAGACAAACCTAAATGATCTACGACTTTGGGGTTGTTCTGCATATATTAAATATCATTTTGGTTAGTTTGGTAAATAAGTCCAGAAGGAAAGAAATGTAACTTTATAAGATACTCTACACACTCCAAAGGATATGTGTTCATTGAAGAATTTGAAGATGGATGTATTACTGAAATTGTATCACGAGATGTCAGATTTTTAGAAAATGTTTTTCCCAAAAAGGGTGAAATATATTAAGATGAGCCTCTTTTTGAAATATTAAATTCAAAAGATTAGATAATATCTTCGGACATAGTTGATAAATCAATAGATCAAGAGATAATTCCTGGTCCAAGTGAGAGTTTTGAATCCCAAAATCGTATAGAGGAATCTGAACTTCAATTACGTAAGAATACAAGAAAAGGTGTATCAAAATGATCTTATGATATTGTGGATTATATTTTCTTGGTATCTCCTATAGAATTGGATGAACCTAATCTTATGACTGAGACTTATCGAGCCTTAAAAAGGATGAGTGGTTAAAAGCAAAGAAAGAAGAATTAGAATCCATCAAAACCAATAAAGTCTGGGATCTAGTTGGCCTTCCTCAAGGACGTAAAGCTATTTGGAATAAATGGATTCTCAAAGTTAACCGCAAATCAGATGGGTCAATAGAAAGACTCAAAGCATGATTGGTGGCAAAAAGTTTTACTCAAGAAGGTAGAATAGAGTATGAGGAAACTTTTTCACCAGTTGAGAAGTTTACCTACATTCGATTACTTTTAGCCATTGTTGCGCGTTTAGATCTAGGATTAGACCAAATGGAGGGGAAGGACACTTTTCTCAATAAAGAATTAAATGAGAAAATATACATATAACAACCAGTAGGTTTCATTGCTATAGACCAAGAAAAGAAAATTTGTAAATTGAAAAGATCAATTTATGGCCTGAAGCAATCTTCAAGGCAGTGTTACCTGAGATTTCATAAGAATGGGATTTCATTTGATTTAATCATGATCGATGAAAACCATTGCATCTATGTGAAATAGTCCAATGAAAATTTTGTAATTTTTTCTCTTTATGTAGATAATATTTTAGAAGTTTGAAATAATTTGGAGTATGTGAAAATTGTCAAGTCATGACTTTCAAAACCATTTGATATGAAAGATATGGTTGAAGCAGATTATATATTGGGTGTTAGGATCCAAAAAGATCATTCCAAGAAATTTTTGAGTTTAAATCAAGAAATGTATATAAAGAAATATTAGAAAATTTTTGAATGAATATTTACAAATCCATGGATATTCCTGTAGCAAGGGGTGAAACTTTAAGCCTTGAAATGTGTCCAAAGATTGAAAAAGAAAAGGAAGGCATGTCCTGAGTTCCAAATTATAGTGCGGTAGAGAGTTTTATGTATGCTATGATGTATACTCGCAAGACATTTTTTATACCATAGTCTTGTTAGCAGGTACCAATCCAATCCTGGAAGAGATCATTGGAAAGTAGAAAAGAGAATATTCTAATACTTGAAAGGAAATGCAGATCATTCACTATGTTATAGTGGATTTGATTTATTCATAAGAGGTTATACAAAGTTGATTGGGCTAGTGACAGGTGTGACATAATATCAACCGTTGGTCATGCTTTCTTATTTAATGGTGGTGCTATTTCATGGAAAAGTAAGAAACAAACTTTCACAGCTCTTTTAATGATGGAATTTGAATTCGTCCCTTGTGCATCTGCAGTACAAGAAGGTTTTTACTTAAAGAAATTCTTTAAGAATTTGAATATTGCAAAGAATTTTAAGGGTCCCATAATTTTATATTGTGACAGTCAAGCGGGTATCACATACATGAAGTATCCTAAGTATCATAGCATGAGAAAACACATTGACATCAAGTATAACTTTGTGAGAGACATAAAAGCAAGTGGAGAGGTAAATTTAATATACATTCCTACTCGTGAAATGATAGCCGATCATTTTACTAAGGTGATATTTGGAGACTTGTTTGAGAAGCAAGTTAAGGGTCTAGGTTTACTCAAAATGGGTAAAAAAGATACTTTCATTATGTATCAACTATACATTATATAGAATTACAAAGATATGGGAAGATATTGACAATCCCAAAGGATATGCTACTACAATCCCTAATGATATACTACACAATCCATAAGATATTCTAATTGATCTTCAATAATTAGAAACAAATCTTCCCATTAACTACTTTTCCTAACTCATGCTAACACTCCCCCTGAAGATGGAGCATAGATATCATGTATGCCCATCTTGACAAGTGAGTTATTAAACGTTTTTCTGGATACAACTTTAGTTAGAACATTGGCCAGCTGCTCTAAGGTCTTCACATATGGAACTTCATGAATTGTCTTATCCTCAAACTTCTCATAAATGAAATTACGATCAATCTCCACATGCTTAGTACGATCATGTTGAGTTGGGTTTTCTGTAATTTTTATAGCAGACTGACTGGTTGTCGCAAAATAACTTTATAGGTTGGTCGAGTGAAAAACCGAACTCCCCCATAAGTCATTTCAACCATAGTAATTCTTGGATACCTTTAACCATTGCTCTGTATTCAGCTTCTGCCCTAGACAATAAGACAACCTTTTGCTTTATTTACTTTTCCAAGTAACCAGGTTACCTCCAACAAAAGTGAAATACCCCATTGTTGAGCATCGTCGTTCTCCTTTGGCACCCCAATCTGAATCACAATAACCCATAATTTTTGTATGGTGATTATTAGAGAACATGAGGCCTCTTCCTGGTGCTGACTCCAAGTATCACAAGACTCTAATTACTGCATTCACATGAACTTCACTTAGATTATGCATAAAGCGACTTACCACACTAACCACATAAGCAATATCTGGTCGGGTATGTGATCAGTATATCAAGCGGCCCACTAATCTTTGGTATCTCGCTTTGTTAGTAGGAAATGATCATGAAGTTCCTCCAAGCTATGATTTTGTTCAATCAGTGTATCAATAGGTTAACAACCTAACATACCCATCTCATTTAACAAATCAAGAACATATTCGCGTTGAGACAAAAATATTCCTTATGTGGACCTAATAACTTCATTACCCAAGAAATACTTTCCTAGATCTTTCATATCAAATTCAGAGGACAAGTCTTCAATTTAATCATCTCATAAACATCATCACCAGTAACAATCATGTCATCAACATAAACGATAAGAACAATTATCTTACCATTTTGTCTCTTCAAAAATAAGGAATGATCTGCGTTGCTCTGAGTGTAACGATATATCTTCGTTGTTAGTCGAAACCTTCCAAACCATGCCCTACGCGATTGTTTCAGACCATACAATGCCTTCTTTTGCTTGCACACTAAATCAATATTTCCAGAGGTATTGTAACCAGGAGGTATGCTCATATACATTTCTTTAGATAATTCTCCATGCAAAAAAGTATTTTTCACATCATATTGCTCTAGAGGCCAGTCAAGATTAGCAGTTATTGATAATAAAACACGAACAATACTTAGCTTTGCCACAGGCGCAAAATTCTCCTGATAATCAACACCAAAGGCTTGTGTAAAGCCACGAGCAACTAGTCTTGCTTTGAATCAGTCAATTGAACCATCCGGCTTGTGTTTCACTGACAAACCCATCTGCATCCAATTGGTTTCTTCCCTTTTGGTAACGACACAATATCCCATGTATGGTTTTTCTCTAGTGCTCGCATATCCTCATTCATGGATTCTGCCCATTTAGGATCATCCAATGCTTCTTTAAATCTGGTAGGGATAATAACCGATGACATATGATTCACAAAGCCTCAGATAGGCTTGGTAAGTGTCCACTGGAAACATAATGAGCAATAGGATATTTCACTTCCTTTGGATTATCAGGGGAGTATCTTGCTGATACTTTTTCTCAATTGATACGTGGAGGTAACTGATACCTATTCCTGTTATCATCACTAGAAACCACTGATATAGTGTCATCAATTAAATTATTATTATTAGTTTCCTCATAAGTAACACATACCTCAGGAACATCATCACAAGGAACATTATTGGTGTATACTAAAGGTGCCAGAAAGCGAGATTCTTCACTTTCTTGTTGCACTGTTGATTGAGAATGCCTTGGTCTGGAGTTGTTGAGTTAAGCCATCTATTATCTGAATTTGTACCACTATTATCAGGTAGTAACACCATCCAGTTTTTCTCTTCAACCTTATTCTCCCCCTGAAGAGAAAAACTGGATAACTCTGGAGAGAAATACATCTCGGTCTCAGAAAAAGTAGCATCCATAGTAACGACCAATCTTTTTGTAGGGGGATGATAACATTTGTATCCCTTTTTATGAGGAAAATACCCAACAAAGACACATTGTAATGCACATGGATCAAGCTTCGTACGTTTGTGTTTATGGAGGTGAACAAAAACAACACAACCAAAAACTCGAGGTTCCAATTTTAAGGTAGATGAGAGGTTAACAAAATTGGAGAGGTCATTTAAGGGAGTCTTAAAATGGAGAACACTACTTGGTACACGATTTATTAAATAAACAGCATACAAAATAGCATCCTCCCAAGATGAGGGTTGCATATGAGAACTAATCAAGTATGCACGGGTTACTTCAAATATATGGCAATTTTTCCTCTCTGCTACGCCATTCTGCTGAGGTGTAAAAGGGCATGTAGTTTTTTCAATGATGCCATGATTTTGGAGATACGACTGCAACACTTGATTAACATATTGTCCACCATTATCTGTCCTAAGAACTTTTATTTTGGCTGAAAATTGGGTTTGAATCATCTTATGAAATGAGCGGAAGCATTTAGAAACACTACTTTTATTCTTCAGTAGATAAATCCATGTCATGTGACTAAAATCATCAACAAAGATTACAAACCAACAATAGCCAGGTGAACAAGAAACTGGAGAGGGTCCCCACATATCAGAGTGAATCAATGCAAATGGCATAGTCACCTTACTAGTACTTAAAGGATAAGTAGTACGATGACTTTTACCTAATACACAAACATCACAATGAAAATTAGAGCAATTGCACTCTAAGAACAAAGTAGGGAATAAGTGTTTAATGTAGCCAAAAGAAGCATGACCAAATATTCGATGCCACATCCATATTTGGTGTTCTTTAGTAGAATGTGAACTTTGACTGGTTAGAGCAATACCATAACATACATCATCCACATAATAGAGCCCCCCTCTTTTAGTACCACACCTAATAATCTCCTTGTTGTTGAGGTCTGAAAGATGCAAAAATGAGGATACATTAATACTAGACAACTTAATTATTGAGTTACTTGAGACATAGATAAAATATTAATTGATAGTGAAGGAACAAATAATGTGTGCTCTAAAGACAATGGGGGAGTCAGAACAACAGTTCCAGCGCACTAGTAACTTGGGATGATACACCATTTGCATTGGACACATGTGAATGATGTGGTTTCATTAGGAGCTTGCAGCAAGGACTGATCAAAGGTCATATTATCAGTAGCTTTGGAGTCAATAACATATCCAATGTCTTTATCAGAATCCATTTTAAACAGAGTTGATCCAATATTACCTGAAAAGTGTCTAGGTATCGCTAAATCAAAATCACCAATTCCAGTTGAAATCAAAGTCGTTCCAGTAGTTGGCAGTGATGTGCTAGTTGAAACCATAGCAACAACTTTCCCATCATTTTTATCACCATCCTTTCGACTTCTCCGTTCCCTGGACTTTTTATCGTTTAAACCATCCCACCAATCTGGATAACCATATAACTTAAAACAATTCTCAACTACATGTTTAGGATTACCGCAATGAGTACAACCCTTTTCACCATTGCTACGAGCTTTTGAAGGTAATCTTGATTCTGGACAAAAGAAACCTTTGCAGTCATAGCAATGCTGGAATTTGTATTATTTAGCACTGTGTTCCTCCATTGGTCTTCACCTCGAACCATAGAAAAAGCAGATTCTGGATTGGGAAAAGGGTTTGCGCGAAGAATATCACTTCGGACACGATCATAAATATCATTCAAACAAGCCGCAAAGATATACACACGCTCTTTTTCAATTTCCTTCTCTCAAACCTGGACAACATCAAGTTGTGTGAAAGAGATGGGCTTACCATGATCCAGTTCCTACCATATTTTGCACAAATCTGCAAAGTATGTAGAAACTGTTTTCCCCTAATTGTTTCATATGCATTGCTTGACAAGAGAGATCATAAATAATTGATCTATCAGCCCTTTCATAATATGTTTGTGACACGATGTCCCAAATACTCTTGGCCATCGGAAGACGTACAAATAAGCTCATAATGACGGGTTCCATGGCACCGACGATCCAACTTTTAACAATAGCATTATCCATACTCCACTGTTTCATAAGTGGAATCAGTAGTGAGAGGCTCTTTAACTATTCCTGATAAGTATCTCATTTTTCCATGACTTGCAACAAACATCTCAACAACTTCAGACCAAAGAGAATAATTCTTTCCATTGAGTTTTATACCAAAAGGAATGGCTATATGTTCTAGGATGGTGTTTGATTTTTTAGAGGATTCACCCATGGTAGAATTATAGACTAGGATAAAGAAAAGAAATTTTGCTCTACTTTCATTATGTATCAACTATACATTATATAGAATTACAAAGATATGAGAAGATATTTAAAATCCCAAAGGATATACTACTACAATCACAAATGATATACTACACAATCCATAAGATATTCTAATTGATCTTCAATAATTAGAAACAAATCTACCCACTAACTACTTTTCCTAACTCATGCTAACAGGTTTGCGTAGGATACGATAGTATTTATGTATTGTGAAACTACTTGGTTGTTGTAATTTCTCATTAATATAATACTATTGAATTTATATTCATATCTCATATGCATGCGATAATGTTTTAGAAATAAAGAGTGTTGGACAAGTCTCGAGATTAGCTCTCTCTCACACGAGCAATCGCCTCTTACGTCAGAGAACGTAAAAAGTTGATTTTCACTACCATGTTATGATTTGTTTTATAAACTTGACAAGAGTCTCTCTAAGAAAATGTGTTTGATGATCACTAAAGAGAGAAACTGGGGTTAAACATCTAGAGGTGTTTAGACCAAGGTATGTATGATGTTAGATAATCGAAAGAATGAGACACATGCACTAGTATAAGGTGAGAACATCGTAGCACGTGTTTCATACCATTTGTGTCAAGCGTCAAAGGGTTAATGAAAGAATGGTTCCCTACTTTTTCATTGTATGTGACCTCGCAAAGTTGAATTAACTTTTCATTGGAATACCCTTTGACCTTTAATTATTTCTTGAAGTTTCGATCAGTGTTGCTACTTTAGTATGTTACTAATAGCCATGAGTTATTTGGCAATGAAGTGCATGTCTAGGTTGATTTAGAACATATAGAAGATGATTAAACTGAATAATTTTAGTTGTATACGTAAGCCAACTATTACACTTGAGTGTAAATGTGTGTATTTAATGTTAAACATGCACTCGCGTCCACCTCTTTAAGAGGATGAAGGATAGAATAATTAAATATTGAAGTACTAAATGAAGTATGGGAATTGTGAGTTATAGTATTTTCATATTAATAGTGAATTCTTTTTACATGTGATTGGATTCCTATCTGGGGATTGTAAAACCTTAAAGTTAAGCTCTTGATGCTTACATGTAGCACAAACTATTTGTTGTATGAATTTTTTGTCTAGTTGATGTCGTATTGGCTTGGGTCTTGTCCACCATGTGAGTATTGAGAGATACAAGTTTTGGGTCGTGGGTCGCCCATGTGGACTGACACAACCAGACTCGATCCAAAAAGTTGTCTGAGAAGAGATAAGGACTAATCATATATCATCATATCATATCATATGTCATATATATATATATATATATAAAAAGAGAACCTTAGGCCCGCCTACGTGGCGTCACCACAAACAAGAATTCCCTTTTAATTTATTTATTTCCAAAACTAGTCTTCCCCTTTCATGAAAAGTTGTGCCATTTATGAAATGTTGCGACTTTTATGAAAAGTTGCGACTTTAATGAAGAGTTGAGACTTTTATGAAGACTTGCGACCTTTATGAAAAGTTGTGACTTTTATGAAAAGTTGTGACTTTTATGAAAAGTTGTGACTTTTATAATAAGTTGCGACTTTAATGAAGAGTTGTGACTTTTATGAAAAGTTGCGACTTTTCTGAAAGGTTGTAACCTTTCCAAACGGTTGTAACTTTTTCAAATAGTTGTAACCTTTCCGATAAGGCATAATAAAAAATTGTTCACACTACCCTTTGTTGTCTATAAATAGAGGGATTTTCTCTCATTCTAAAACAACGAAAATTCTGAACCTCTTCTTCTTCTTCACAATTAAATATTTATGTATTTTGCTCCTATTGAGTGGCTCACTGACGCCATTGCTTATGTTACAAATCCTGCTATGTATTTTTACAGTCATTAATTTATTCTTATGTTATTAAGGATAAATGATAAGATGTAATTTTTATTTTCCTTTATATTATTAATGTTTGTTACTACGTAATCTTGTATATAAGATAATATGGTGTTTTAGTTTTAATGACCGATAGATTATTAGTATTATTTTATAAATTTTGTAATATTAAATTTTGGCGCGAAGCGCAGATAATTTTACTAGTATATAAATACAAGAGAACCCTATGTCCGCCTATGTGACGCCACCACAAACCATAATTTCCTTTTAATTTATTTTATTTCCAAAACTAGCCTTTCTCTTTCATGAAAAGTTGTGACTTTTATGAAAATTTTTGACTTTTATGAAGAGTTGGCACTTTTATTGAAAGGTGTGCTTTTTATGAAAGGTTGTCACCTTTCTGAAGAGTTGTAATTTTTCCAAAGAGTTGTAACCTTTTCGAAAAGTTGTGACTTTTATAAAGAGTTAACACTTTTATGAAAAGTTGTGACTTTTACGAAAGGTTGTGACCTTTCCGAAGGGTTGTAGCTTTTCTAAAGAGTTGTAACCTTTCCAATAAGACACAATAATCATTTGTTCATACTACCCTTTGTTGTCTATAAATAGAGGAATTTCCTCTCATTTCAAAACAACGAAAATTTTGAACCTCTTGTTCTTCTTCTTCTTCTAGAGAATTAAATATTTGTATATATACTTGCTCCTATTGAATGGCTCACTGACACCATTGTTTTTGTATCAATACACTGGTGAATAAAATCGTTCTATCTTGACAGGATCTATTCCTTTAAACATCAGGTACTAGAGGGGAATAATTTTCTTAAGGGGACATTTTGCATTCAATGGGCTCGATTATTTGCGTTCTGTTTCATTCTATTTTTGAAGATCCTTGTATGTTATTTATATTCATTAATTTATGCTTATATTATTAATTGTTGTTTTTTAGTACATGCATTAAATTTTGTTTTTTATGTTTATGCAAAGGTATTGTTGTACGTTTTTGTTAGTACATATTAAATAACAAACGTTAATTGGGTATTCAAGCAAGTTTTTTCTACTGAAATTGTTGAAGGTACAATAAAAAAGCCCTTACAAATCTATAATTTCTTCATCAACAACGTCATTCCTTCACATACAAGGATGCGATTTTGTGTTCTTTAAAGAATCTTCTGAGAGTTAATAACTTTGAATGCCCATATTTTTTGGTTTTTATGTTGTTGTTATCTATTTTTACTAAATTTTATCAGTGGATATTATGAGTACATTAAGGATTGAAAGTTGGTTGAAGTTTTAGTCAATATTTTGTGGTATGATATTCCAAAACATGGGAACTTTTCTGGTTAGAATGATTTGTTATCATCATTGGATATCTCATAGTTACTCCCTTTTAATGTATGTTTTTTCTCGCTGTTTTGTTGTTTCCTTCAAATTGTATTGATTATTTTTCGTATGGTATGTATATTGTCTCACTTGGACAAAACTTTTCGTCCTTTTAATGTTTTTCTTTTTTTCCTTCTCATTCGGCTCTTCTAAAAAAAATCAGGTTAGAATGATTTGTTATCATCATTGGATATCTCATAGTTTACTCCCTTTAATGTATTTTTTTTCTTGTTGTTTTGTTGTTTCCTTCAAATTGTATTGATTATTTTTTGTATGGTATGTATATTATCTCACTTGGACAAAACTTTTCGTCCTTCTAATGTTTTTCTTTTATTTCCTTCTCATTCGGCTCTTCTAAATATTTTTGGTGTGAGTTATGACTATTTTCGGCAAATTTAATTTGAAGAATATGAAACAAAACCGACTGTAAATAAAAGTAATATCTTAAACTACAAAACATATGTCTATTAACATAGATTTGTTGTCCTACATGTCCCAAGTCATTGCTGAGTGTTTGAGTTATACTCATTTTTAAATTTTTAATGTTCGAGAATATTTCTTTAACATGAGTCTAGAATCCAACATTTTTATCTACTTGTACTTTCATAATGCAAAAATTATACATACATATTCTGAACAAGTCGTAAAGTTGTATTGATGAACCATCTAGAAGGGCCTTCAAGGCAAAAGTTTATTGAAAAATGAATTTCTAAAAGGATCAGCAGTATTATTTTGTTGTTGTTTCAAATTTATTTTTCTGCTTCTATGAATTTTGTTAGAGTAACAAAGTAACAATAACGAAAAGTGGTGAACGTTTGACCTCAGACAATAGATTGTCTCTAAAAAAATTATTTATGTTGTTGTGGCGTACATTTTTTAACAGTCTTTAACTTATTTATAACTAATAGTGATTATCGAAAACATTCACAAAAAAACATTTCACGTGAAGTTATTCTAACCATAAAATTATCCGATTCTATATTTTTCATATACAAAAAATAGAAAAACTGATGTTTAATCGCTACATTAGAACATCACTCAATTTTAACAAGATAATTATTATCAAGATATTATTCATCATTAATTATATATTTACATTTCTTGAGATATGTGATAATATCAAATCATTTATTTCTATTGAAATGTTCTAAAAACCTACTAAAATTTACTCTTTTTTTTCTTATATCAGTCGATTATTGGAAAGGTTGCTCAACAGCTTAGAAAGATTATTTATGCCCGCGCGAAGCGCAGGTAAATTACCTAGTTATCTCTTATTTGAAAAAGAGGGGGCAATAGTTATCATGCTGGTAAACTTTCCAACCTACTCATCGATTTTGCTCTATATATCTAACACAAACACTGAACACTATAACAACCTGAACCCCTAAAACATATTTAAGAAGTGTCTATGCTATAAGACCAATGAGAAGTTACATACGATAGCTGACCTTAGTTGAAGCTATAACTCAGTAAACACAATATAAAAGTTCTTTCAACCCATAAAGATAGTACACAAAGTAAATTGTTTCCAAGTCTTCCTTCTAACCCCTAGCAATAGCACAAAATTGTTCTTTGTAGGTAATATGCTTGCCATAGCTAATATAATAGTTTCAAGATTTTTCCACATACACCTTATTCTGCACAAAGCTCATTTCATATTTCCCATATTTTTCCACGTATGCCTACAAACAAAAATTACTTGTTAAATTAGGGAAAAAACATAATTCAAATGGACAAACAGACTTCTTATGCCTCACCTCAATGATGTTAGTAAGTTTTGGGAGAGATAAATCACAATACTCTCCGACTGATTCAGCCGTATTGGGAATCTGATTTGGATGCAAAGAGTTTTCAACTTTATCAGTTGTCTTCTTTACTACTTTCTTGTAAGCATCCTTATTTATGAGACCTTCATTCCAAGTTGGCCATAATAGTTCTCTAACAAATTCCACAAGAGAAGCATGAAAATTCTTCAAAACGGTCAACTTTGTGTTCAGACATTTGTCGTCAATATCATTTCATTTCTAGATGTGAACCTCTCAGATTCTAAATGATTGTCTTCTTTTCAAGAGGTATTCATGTTTTATTGTTGAGCAATAGTTGTATCATCACTTGGCAAATCCTTGTCAGGCAATATATCACTATGACTAGAAATTAGAACTTTATTGGTTCCTGTTGAAGCTGGATTAGCATTTGCCTGAATATGTGATCAGTCCACAAATTGGACTCATTTAGGGCTTTATTTTAATAGAAATTGTGTCCACAAATGCTTATTTTATCTCAATATCTAATGAAAACACATAAGTTGCAGGTATTTGAAGATTGAAGGAAAGCATGGACACTACTTCACAAAAAGAAACAAAAAGGCTGAAAAGAAAGAAGAAAATTAAGGCCCAAGGATCGCCAAGTCCACATGGTAAGTCAACGAAGGGTTTCATTCGCCTTTTGTTCCAGTGTGCTAAGCCCTGAAGGAAAGGATCAAGTCAGCGGAAAAAAGAAGCAGTCAGCGCATCGCCGAGATGTTCCACCAGGCAGTACTATGTCGCCCAATGACCCAGAGCATGACGATGCTGAAGGATGGTGCAAGACGGCGATGAACTATATCAAGGGGTGAATCGCAAAGTTGATCGGCAATTTCAACTAATGTAACTGAATGTTCCGCTGCAATGCAGCTTTTTGAAAACTATAAATACTCGTTGAGAGGTTTAGCTGAGAATGAGATTTTTAGTGTCGAACAATTATTATAATTTTTATATAGAATAGTACTTTTTATTTTTGCTCTGAGTTTGAGAGGGTTTTGAAAACTTGAAGAAGAAGAGGGTTTCATCTCCAAGGATTTGGACTTGGGTCTCTTAGATTCTTCATTCTTGGGTTGTAACAAGACTTAAATTTTCATACCCATTTGAATGCAAGCTCATTTAGGTATAAATTTATATCTCTAGATATGTGGCTAAAAACCCCAATTCTTGTGGTGTGATTTTGTGAATAAGGGCTAGATTAGTTATTGGGTCTTGCTTGCTAATAGTTTAAATGTAGTTTAATTTTGATTTCGTTTGGTAGTTGTGGATGAATCTAATGGATTTGTAGTTGCAAATACAAGCTCACTCATGTATTTTCGGCTTGATCGAGAGAGAAGTCGCGAAACCAAGACTACTAAATTGATGGCATAAGGAGTGGGTCGACATGAGGTTCAGCTCAAAAGAGTGAAACCTAGTCCCATATCCTAGCACTCAGCTCGAGAGAGTGAGTGGGGTAAGGCGTTGACTGGTCTTCATACGGCAAGTGGGTGAGAAAGAGGAACCCATTTGAAACGGGGTAAGTTCCTCGAGAGAGAGCTTATTTCCATTTAAAGCTTAGCCTAGTCAAAATTACTCTATAAGTTTTCTATCAGAGGCATGTACCCAACAATCTTTTTTATCCCATGTTCCGTTCACATCCCAATAATTCCCCTCTTATTCATAGATTTCTTTGTTATTTTTACTATTTTGCTTTTGCTATACTAGTGACAAAACACCCATTGTTAATTGACACTTTTGTGTCCCCCTTTAATCTACAATATTTTTAATTGTCTACTTAGACCTGATTTTATTTTTCTATTAATTCCCAAAACTACTACCTTGGGACTTGACCCCAACCCTTGGTTGGGTAATTATAGTATTGCACGATCGTAGACACTTGCATCAGAAGTTGTGTCATTGATTACGCAAATATCAAAATGGCGCCTCTGCAGGGGAGTGGTGTTATTAGATAATTTTTAGATTAGTAGATTTTTTTTTTCTTAGTTGTAGTCCACTTACCTAATTTTCAATTTTGTTTTGTTTGTTGTGTCAATATTTCAGAAAGCATGAGTGTTAATAGTAGCAACGGTAGCCAGGTAGGCCACTAAGACGATATCGGAAATCTCAACGATGTCTAAGAGACTAGCATCAATGGCCCCCATCTCATGGGAGGTGTTGGACCCATTCGTTTAACCCCAGCCGAGGGAAACGCAGTGTTTCACATAACAAGCACTATGTTGCAACTCTTGCAACTAAAGGGACTTTTCAGCAGACTGGCTCATGAGGATGCTCACAAGCATCTTCGAAAATTTGTAGATGTCTGTGGACCATTCTCGTTCAAAAACATCTCTAAGGATTCAGTCCGGTTGAGACTATTCCCTTTCTCGTTGATGGGAGAGGCTTGCAAGTGGTTAGCTGAGCTACCACGTGAATCCATCACTTCTTGGGAGGAGTTGGTAACTGCATTTCAAGTGTGATTTTTCCCTCCCTCGAAAATGATGTCACTACGGGATAGTATCCAAGGCTTTAAACGTCTAGAAGGAGAGCCTCTGCACGAAACTTGGCTAAGGTTCAAAAAGCTAGTG
Source organism: Solanum gracilifrons (assembly GCA_029582605.1). Lineage (NCBI taxonomy): Eukaryota > Viridiplantae > Streptophyta > Magnoliopsida > Solanales > Solanaceae > Solanum > Solanum gracilifrons. The sequence goes on along the minus strand of JAJOOH010003217.1, from coordinate 24,183 downwards.
CTGCAATTCCCAACCCACGGTTTGCCGGACAACGTGTTACTTCAATACTTTTACCAGAGTTTGGATTCGGTAAACAGAGGTGTCGTTGAACAACTCTCACTTGGAGGCTTAATGCAGCAACCATATACAGTAGCAGCCCAACTTTTAGATGGCATGACAACCATCAACAGAGCATGGTACACTCGCGAGGACCAAGTATCCCCTCTCACCTTCAAGCTATCTAAGGAGAAGATTGAAAAAGATAATGAGAGAGACCAGAACATGGCCAAAATTATGACACAACTTGACATTCTATCCAAAAAAGTCATGGGGGCTAGTACTCGTAATGTCAATGTTGTGGGGGTTGGGTGTACAAATCCAGAAGAGATGAAATTTGAAGCCCTATATAACGATGAGGTAAATTATCTAGCAAATCAAGGCAGGGGCTATCGTTCAAACTACCCAAGGCAGGGTGGTAACCAAGTCTGGGTTAGAGACGAAGGCCGGAAGGATAGAGATCATGAGTGGAGGGACCGAAATCAAAACTGGAAAGATGGGGAGAAGGATAGCTATGTGCCTCCCCATGAGCGTCAGAATCCCAAGGATTCGGAAGGTGGTAGGTCTGAGGATATGCTCTCTCTTATCCTCAACACAGTTGAAGGGTCAGACAAAATGTTCAAAGGCATGAAAGAAGATGTTTCTACCCTTATCCAGACCGTCACCTCCCATTCTCTTTCAATCAAGCAGTTGGAGACCCAAATGGGTCATATCTCGTCTCACATAAATCTAAAACAGCAAGGGGTTTGCCTAGTGATACTATGGCTAACCCCAAGAGTGAGGTTTCAAGATGGACTTATGTCGTGCTGTGACGTTTACTAAGGCGCTGTTTGGGAGGCAACCCAAAACCCCTTTAATTTATTTTCTTTATTTCTTGGTAAAATAATGATGCGTTGTTTGTACAGGTTAAAGTATGAGAAGTGTTCGAAAAAGTGAAGGATGGCAAGCAATAGATCCAGTTCGTGAGTCATCGAAGGGGTCGGCGGATCTGACCTTCTCCGCAGTTTGACTCAAGATATCATCAACATTGGAGTCTGTAAAATTCGGTGAGCTTTGGAAATTATTGGAGACTCGCTGACCATATCGGCGATCACGATGGAAACCACCGTTTGGAACCACCCGTAAACCAAAGGTTCTATAAATTTTGGCGAAGAAACTAAATAGTCGGCGTTCCGCCGAGTAAGTAGGCGAGCTTGACTAATGTCGCCAAGTGGGCAAAAACTGCTTGGTTTTTGCAAGCCAAAGGTTTAAAAGTTTCAACTTCTTTCACCTTCCCTCACTTTCTATCAGTTCAAACTCGCACCTACACTCTAGTTTCTATATTTCATACACTTTTAGAGCATTTTAGTATTTTAATTGTGCTCGAACTTGGATTACATTGCTGCCTAGCATTTCAATCATCTCCTTAGCACCTATAAAGGTTAGTTCTCTATACCCCAAGTTTAATTTATCATAAACTATACACATTTGCAATAGCATGATTTGGTTGAAGTTCCTACCTTAATTTTGTTGGTGCATGCTTTGATTTTGTTTTCGGTGGTTGCAGTGCTGATATTGAGAAGTTGGGTCAAAAGTAGGCACGTTGGGTCATTCAGCGAGCTGTGACAAGCTAGCTGAATTATTCTGCGATTCACCTATTCACCCCATCTCGCCCTTATTATCATGCTTATTTGTTGTGAAATCTGTAAATTTCGATGAGAAGTATGAGATTGCCAAGAGCACTCGGCCGGTAGTCTTATTATCTACCCTTTGTCTGCACCCCTAATTCCTTCCGCACTGTGACCTTCGGCGGATTGTCTGTGGCTCACCGAATGTATTCGGCGGGACGCCGAATAGACTATCTAGTCTTTCTGTAGCTGAAAGTTTTTGTTTTAGTTATCAAATATATTCTAACATTATCTCAAGACTTTGCAAACATGGCCAGACCAAAAGTTGCGTGAAGAAACATGCCACCCAGAAACATAAGAGCACAATAGTTCAGAAGAACTGAAAGGAGCGACAACAAGACAGCCAGTTTAAGGAGGAAGATGCCCATCGACCCTAATGTCCCTTCCTGGGATCGAGGGTTCAGCAATGCCATACACGCCTTTGTGGTAGCTTACGAGTTGGACAATATGATCGAGGCTAATATCGCTGCAGAAGCTGAAGCAGAGCGAAAAGAAAAAGAGAACCAGAATGACAACACTCCAGGCACTGATGCCCAGACAGATGGAACGACTGCTTAGACAGGATCCCTTCTTTACACCTTTCTCTATTTTTCTTTATTCTAAATTTTGGATATTCTATTATTTGCATTTGAGGACATATGATGTTTATTTAGGTGGGGTGAGGCCCACCTCTGTGTGCTATTTGATGTTCGCATTTTGTGTATATATTTGGGTTGTTTTGTTTATAAATCATGTTTACACTGCTTTCTATGGATGTTTGAGCTCATGGATCCTTTGGTTTTAACTTACAAAACGATTTTGTCCCTTCCGAAAAATTTTAAATTTTTCGCACATTTTTGCCACCTCTCATGTGTTGAATGTGGTTGTTCTTTTGCAAAAAATTGAGTCTCGGTTTCGATCAATACCAATGACTTGAATAGTACTCTTAATCGAATGCACATGAATGCGCAGCTACAACAAGGCCAAATGAAGTTGCGTAGACAATATGTGAACTCTTTGCATCTCGTTGTGATTAGTCATTTATCAAATCGAGTCTCTTGTGATGACCGTTGCACACTAGCGAAACTGTGGAGTCTTGTTTGACTTTAGTGTCGATGACTTGTGTGATGGGCTTAATTTGAACCATGCATGATAGATTCTAGAATTTACCCCGTTTGTCCAATCAACTAAGTGATGCTATCTGTTGATATGATCTTAGGCAACTTCTAAGAGTGTGAGCCAATTTGACATATACCTCTTTTGTGACCTACCCTGTGAGCGTGTGATTCTCTTTTGAACACCCCTTGAGCCATACCTTTCTTTGGAAGAAACTTGATGAAAACTAGACCTTTCTTAATCCATCATCCATAATCCTTATGAAGTTGTGGTTAGTATGAATAGCCAACTTAGGCCAAAATCCTAAGTTGGGAGTGTGGTAAAAAAAGAAGGCAAATCAAAAAGTGCACGAAAGTCTCTCCTATCCATGGTTTTGAGGAAAATGGAACCCCTATATATATATATATATATAAAAGAGAAAGAAAAATAAAAAGAATGAAAAAGAAAGTTGTGGAATAAAAGTACAAAAGAAATGGGGTTCCCAAACAATCCATGGAAAGTGAATAATAGGATGAATTATGAGCACTAAAGAGAATGATGAAGGAAAAGGAAAGGAAGTATTAGGAGCACCACATTCATGAGGATGAAAGCCACTGAGCCTAAATAACCATACATTTTCACTCAGCCCCATTACAGGCCTCGAAAAGACTTTTTTGATCTTGAGTGAGCAGTAACAAATGTTGGTCGGAAAATACGGGCTAACCTATGGGTGAAATCATGCATCGTGTTCCTCCTTGTGAGAGTGAGCGTTGCATATGATTCGGAAGCTTTAAATTGTGAACCATTTTATGATTATGGAATCATTCTTTCTGTGAGGGCATTCAAACACTTTAGTTGAGCTTGAACTTGCATTTGAAGCAAGTATTGTGAGCATGCGGTTCTTTGATATTGGTGAGTCACACCTAGAATCTTTGAGTGCACATTTGATCTTTGCATAAGTAAATTGAGTCTTGTTGTGTGAATTCATGATTGAGTCTTGTGTAGCACTGCTCGAGACACCCTTTATGAATAGCTGAACTTGAGTTTGCTTGAGGACAAGCAAAAGTTTAAGTTGGGGGTGTTTATGAGTCCACAAATTGGACTCATTTACGGCTTTATTTTTATAGAAATTGGGTCCTCAAATGCTTATTTTATCTCAATATCTAATGAAAACACATAAGTTTCAGGTATTTGAAGTTTGAAGGAAAGCATGGACACTACTTCGCAAAAAAGAACAAAAAGGCTGAAAAGAACGAATAAAATGATGCCTTGAAGATCGCCTAGTCCACTTAGTGAGTCTCCGAAGGGTCTCACTTCGCCTTTTGTTTCAGTGTGCTGAGCCTTGAAGGAAAGGATCAAGTCGGCGGAAAAAGAGAGCAGTCAGTGCATCGCCAAGATATTCCGTGAGGCAGTACTATATCGCCCAATGACCCAGAGCATGACGATGTTGAAGGATGGTGCAAGACGGCAATGAACTATATCAAGGGGCAAATCGCCGAGTTGATCGGCGATTTCCAACTACTGTCACCAAATTATCCCCTGCAGCGCAACTTTTTGAAAACTATAAATACTCGTTGAGAGTTTTAGCTTAGAATGAGATTTTTAGTGTCGAACAATTATTATAATTTTCATATAGAATAGTAATTTTTATTTTTGCTCTGAGTTTTAGAGGGTTTTGAAAACTTAAAGAAGAAGAGTGTTTCATGTCGAGGGATTTGGACTTGGGTCTCTTGGATTCTTCATTCTTGGCCTGTAACAACACTTAAATTTTCATACTCATTTGAATTAAAGTTCATTTAGGTATAAATTTCTATCTCTTGATGTGTGGCTAAAAACCCCAATTCTTGTGGTGTGATTTTGTGAATATGGGCTAGATTAGTTGTTGGATCTTGCTTGCTGATAGTTTAAATGTAGATTAATTTTAATTTCGTTTAGTAGTTGTGGATGAATCTAATGGATTTGTAGTTGCAAATACAAGTTCACTCATGTGTTTTCGGCTTGCGAGAGAGAGAGGTCGTGAAACCAAGACTATTAAATTGATGGCCTAACTAGTGGGTTGACATGAGGTTCAGTGAGAGAGAGTGAACCCTAGTCCCATATCCTAACACTCAGCTCGAGAGAGTGAGTAGGGTAAGGTTTATGTTGGTCTTTATGCGGCAAGTGGGTGTCCAAGAGGAACCCATTTGAAACGGGGTAAGTTGCTCGAGAAAGACCCATATTCCGATCACATCCCAAGAATTCCCCTCTCATTCATAGATTTCTTTGTTATTTTTACTGTTTTGTTTTTGCTATACTAGTGACAAAACCCCCATTGTTAATTGACACTTTTGTGTCCCCCTTTAATTTACTATGTTTTTAATCATTAATGTCTGTAGCTACGACTAGTTAGAACTAATTTTATTTTTCTATTAATTCTCAAATCCACTCCCTTGGGACTCGACCCCAACCCTTGGTTGGGTTATTATACTATTGCACGATCATAGACACTTGCATCGGAAGTTGTGTCGTTGATTATCCAAATATCAATATTCTTGGTTAATACAGCGAAGGATCCATCTTCTACATTACTTGGATCAATACTATCACGAATACCATCATACAAAATACTTTTGGGATATCCGATCATTTGACTAAGCAAGAATGATGGTCGAAAAGGAACAAATGGCTCCCAATCATCAGTAGTTGTATAATCAGATGAGCATATCGTGTCCTGTGATAAACCATTATTCCAAGAATATCTGGTTATGGAAGAAGGAAATGCTGGAGACTTAGAGGTGTATCGCAATTGGGAATTCGGAGGGAGGCTATCCTCTCCACCTCTCAATCTTAGATTTTCTCCTGAATGAGAAGAACCATCCAGCAGTGACTTCTCTTCCAAACCTATAGAGAACAAGGAAGGCATAAGGCACGTCATCCCAACACGCTAAAGAATTTATAGTCGAAGGTTACCTTTGTCATGTGGAATTTTTCTTGTCTCATGGCTGGTGACATGCTGCTTTGTGTGAAGAAATCTACAGGAGTTCCCTTTGATGCATTCATTGCTAATCGATCCATTGAATCAACAACACTTCTTTTCCTTGTCTTGAGAACATCCAACCTACAAAGACTAGATACTATCAAACTTGGTTCCTTGTTAACCTATATGGAAACTTTAAGACATTAAAAAAACCCCAACCTTGGTGATGTTTTCTTTAAATCACCAATATCCTCCTTGCCTGAAAAGTGAGTCGATTTTTCAGCATCCAGATGTTGACCAGGAGGCCGGATTCTTTCAAATACAGAATCTTGCACATTAGAATCTGCAAATGCATATATGTGAGTCTACAGAATACCATATGATACGAGTTAGAAATTCTTCAATTAATAAAGGGGTAATAGTTTAGCTACAAGTTCTTGTTGAGTAGCAAGGCCTTATTAAGTGTTGTTCAAGCGAATTTTATTACCATCTACTCGGAAGAAATATATCAATAAAAAAGACTTCAAGCTAACAACTGATCAGTCTAAACACAAAAAGAGCTGTGTAATCCTAATGGATCGACCAAGGACACGGGCTACTTAGTGCAGATTGTTTCCTATATTACATTATTTGGTAGCCCCTTAGTTTTTATCAAAAAGTATACCATTATATTGCTAGGATGAAACATGATTTGTATTTTTATAAATATCAATTTCAACCTCTATGTTAAATTAAACAAAAATATAGTACTAATGGTATTATGTGTATCTTCTTCTCTTTTTTATGAAAGTTTAATCGTGCATTATGTCCTTAAATGTAGAAGGCATCAACAACAGTATACCAAAGAGGTTCAGTGCCATACACCACGCGGCAGTACCACAACTAACTTGTGACAGGCAGTGCTCTAACTCTTGTCAACATTTGCATGTTAAGCACTAGTAACATAGTTATCTGTATTTACCCGTGTGCTTAGAATACCTCCTTAAAGCCAATCATATGAACAAATAAACCTTCCTTGGCTCACTAGAAATCTAAAATAACATGTATCCTCTCTTTTAAGGTAACCTGTGGAACTAGAAATTCACCATGAACAATCCCTCTATTGAGTCAAGAATGATTTTGAAAATTGACAACGAAGCATCGATCACCAATGAGGAACAAGTTCCTCAAACTAGTTTTACTAAACAAAGAAGTTTCCACGCAAGAATAATAATTCTAAAAGCACTGAATGACGTGGGCTGATTTGTGCAATAACCGTATTGTGTAATGATTCAAAATTATACAAGGAAGGGGAAGCACGTATAATGAATAACCAAAATTTTCGTATAATTCCAAGTCCTACAAGAAGTAGGAGGCACTACAAAGTTATTTGAGTTAAAGTCAACGAAGGAAAGATCTTTGGGTCTATAAATAGGGTAGGGTGTTGTCCAAAGAAACCTTTGTACTTGCATAGAGAGAGATACAAGCAGAACACAATTACATGTTGAGAGAGTTCTTTATTGACGATTTTAGTTGCTACGAAGAATACAACGGAAGAGTTTATTCTATTTTGTTTGGGTCTTTTGTTAAGTTGTCATTTTAGTTACTTAGAATTGTCTAGTGTAGTTTTGATCTTTTGGTTTGGGAACCTGACGACTTTGGTGAACATAAGCCGTGGGGTTTGTGTTGAGGTTAGGAATTAGAATTTATAATTTCTTAAGTTACATATGGTTGTAATCTTTTGTAGTTTGAAGTAATGAATTAATAAATATTAAGTTAATTATTACTGAAGTACTGTTTTACGTTAATACCTAACTTTGAAGTACAAATAAACTAAGGACTAGTCGTTCATATATGTTCCTTAGAAGAATTAAGAAGTGCATAAGTCCAACACCCACTTTCCTTCCCTGAGTGCCTTTTCCAACTGTGCGAGGATTTGTTTACAAAAAAAAAAAGAGTCATCAAGGTTCTGAATCTTTCTCACCCAATCTTGCGGCTCTTTCTCAACTTCAAATCCCAATGAATACATAAGTTTATGTCCTGTCGTGTAAACCTGCTGAGTCATCATATCCTTTTGGCCAAAATATTTTCAAAAGTGTGTAAAGAAATTCTCACAACATCGTCATCACACTACCTATCCTTCCAGAATCTAAACTATTTCACTGTCAACTTAAAATTGATGCCATTGCTAAACTTCATATCTCTCCATGATATATCCCCACAATCACATACTCAAGGTAGTTCTAGTCCCTCCCCCCTTCTTGCTATCTTCTATTTATATCAAATATTTGAACCTCCTGATTCATCGTATGTGTTGGGAATAATAATTCAAAGATGGAGTAGGAAGCCTTAATTTATTAGGATTTTTTATTTATGGTATTTACTTATATAAGTTTAATTAGGATTTGTTAGTTAGAGTTGTTCCTAATCCTAGTTTAATTTGGTTTTTACTTTTGAAAATAGGGATGTTACTAGTTATTTTCAAGATACAGAAAATACTGAATACACAGAAATATACAAAAGATGCAAGAGTTTATAAATAAAATATTTTCCTTCAAATTGGTATAAGAGCTTCTACGATCCTGGTAGAAGATCCTAGAGTTTCTGCTGCCGGCGAGCGGTTATGACCCATATATGCCGCACATCTGGCCAACAATCATGTTGACAAAGGCTAGATGAAAGATATATGCATGAAAAGCATGCAAAGAACAAAGACTTACAAAAATATTGTAGATTTAATGAAGTGCAACCAAACACAAGAAAAAAAAAACTCTTTTCTAAATTAAAAGCTAGAGAAAGTTAAAAAAAAAAAAAAGAGTTGATGGGAAGGGCATCAACTAGAGTTAGCAAGAGACTACTCTAACACAAAATACAAAGAAAAACAAAAAGAAAATGAGTTGGTGGAAACGACATCAATGGGAGTTGGGGAGAGAGTGCTCCAACACAAAAAAATAAAAAGAAACACAAAAAGAAAAGGAGTTGAAGGGAAGGGCATCAACGAGAGTTGGAGAGAGAGTACTCCAACACAAAAAATAACAACTAAAAAGAAAAAGCGTTGGTGGGAAAGGCATCAAACTTGGAAGTTGGACAGAAGTGCTCCAACACAACCAAGATAAAAAAATATCGTGTGTTGTAGAGAAAGTGCTCCAACACAACCAAGATAGAAAATATTGTGAGTTGGAGAGAAAGTGCTCCAACACTTGGAAGTTGGGGAGAAGTGCTCCAACACAACAAAGAAAAACAATATTCTGAGTTGGAGAGAAAGTGCTCCAACACTTGAAAAATGGAGACAAAGTGCTTCGACACAACCAAGAAAAATAAATATATGACAATTGAAGAGAACTACTCCAACAATTAAAGATTGAAGAGAAGTTCTCCAATACAACAACAATGACAAGAAAGAAATTGACAATTGAAGAAAAGTGTTTTTCAATACAACAACAATGACAATAAGAAAGAGGTAAGAGTATACAACTTTAAATTACGGGGGGATGTTGGAAATAATAGTTCAAAGTTGGAGTATGATTCCTATATTGATTAGAATTTGTTATTTATGGTATTTACTTGTTTATGTTTAATTAGGGTTTGTTAGTCAAAGTAGTTCCTAGTCCTAGTTTAATTCTGTTTTTACTTTTATAAATAGGAATAATACTAGTTATTTTCAAGATACAGAATACACAAAAATGTACAAAAGATACAAGAGTTTATAAATAAAATACTTTTCCTTCTGTATGTAACTTCTTTGTTCCATTTTTGAATCTTACAACAGTTCCTATATAGGCTCTTCAACTATTTGATACCATTAGTATGAGTGCATGAGACCTAAACTACATGAGTGCTAGATACAGTGCTCTAGATGAATACATTCTTGCCTATTTTCATTAGTAACTCTTCCGTTACCCTGTGATCTTCTCAACTTTTCCAATCACCGGATTCCTGACAACATATTTCCTCCTATGATTCTCCTAGTGGTAACCTTGGCTAAGTCATCGAGGCCCTCCTATGATCGATGCTCCGCGTGGTAACCCTGAATAAGTCATCAAGGCATCTTAAATTTTTGCAATTAAGCACTTCTGTTAATTGAAATTTTTCACCTCCACATTTGGGATGATCTTACACTTCTTTAGTTAAGTTGATCCTTTGTCTTTAGACTGCTTTGATCAATAGAATCTAATGATTGAAATACATCCATGACACAAAATTTAGCACCTCAGAAATCCAACTAAGACTATACAAGGGGGAAAATAGTGGACCACGGAGGGTCCATGGGTCGTGAATAGGACTACGGCCTGTCACCCTCATCGTGGTTCACACCCAACAATGATGTGGAGGACCATGGACACCTACACGGGCCATGGAACTACACATGGGTCATAAGGTTGGTCGTGGGAACAAACCAGAACCACCGAAGGCCCTATGAGGAACCACAAACCACTATACGGTCCGTCAAATCCACATGGGCCGTTAAATGGCCCGTGAAAAATGACCCAGTACCACCCCAAATTTTGTGAGGAAACACAATTGCCCATACCTCCCGTGGTGCTTCACACGGTCCGTGAATGTGCCCGTGAAAGAAGTCTGTCAGCTTTTAAGTCAGGGTTGTTTTGGTCTTTTCCTTTATGAGTTAGGCACTTAAAATACGTCATTTGATACCTACACTACGTCGTTTTACTTAGACGAAGTCTAATAATCTAGTCAGTAATAACCTAGAACCCTCATTCTCCTAAAATCATCCAACTTAGAAAAAATAAGAAGAGAAAGAGGCACCAATTTCTCCCAACAACGAAAAGAGGTGTTCTTCGAAGTTCAGCCCCGAAATCCAAAGGATTGCTCCGTAGTTTCCGTCACCGGGTATGTGGGATTTCACAAGTGGGTCCTTCCACCCATTAAGTCCATAGAATTCGGTGAGTTTTTCAATTTCTCATAATCTATTCAGACCTACATTTTCCAGATTTTGATGATTTATTTTGATTTTAGCTATTATAGTTCCCATGATCTAAATAACATAATTCTTGGTAATTTAGTGTAATTTTAATGTATAGAATTCAAAACCCTAGCTTTTATAAACTATCAACTCATAAATTTTATTTGCTAGGAAGATCAGCAAGAAAATTATGCTTCAGAACTCAAATGCCATATATTTCAGTATATTTATGTTGTATTTTCAAATAGCATGTCAGTATTTTGAGCTACTTAGTATCTCAGTTACATTTTGTCTATATACATATTCAGTTGGGAGTACATTTAGCACAGAGTTGGACCAGGGTTCGATCTACCCTCACAGTCCCAGAATTACGTTTCCACGTAGGTTTAGAAGTCCCCTCTATAGGGCATTAATTTTAGTCATCATGCCACAATCATCCCTCAATACCCCTGGCAAAGTATATTGGGCCCTTTCAATGGAGTGTATACATCGGACTCCACATTTAGCTGACACGGTGTATGCAGTTAATAGTAGCTTCCACAGTCATACTCTTATTGCATTGACCATGTTATTAACATTTACTTCAGTATTCAGTTCAACATGTTATCTTCATGATTAGTACTTGGTTCTTGCATCTAGCTCAGTTTTAAGTTATACTTCAGTACAACCTATTACCATGCTCAGTCTATATTGCCAGTATTATATTATTTTGTTTATATCACTTGGCTTAGCATATCTATATCATATATGCTCAGTAAATTCAAAGTACTGAAACATACATTAGCGCTTCATCATTTTATGATGTAGGTTCATGCGCTCAACATCCAGATCACACTTAGTTCGATTCCCTGTCCGAGTTTAGCAACTTCAGTGGTGAGTCCTCATACTTCGAGGACAATAGACATGCTTTACTTTCCAGTCTTTACTTTCAGTTTTGAGTCCTATAAGAGATAGCTGGGGGAATGTCACAACAACTCAACTCAGTTAGAGGCTTTTCAGACATAGTAGTAGATTCTGCTCGAGTTGTTAGGTGTTGTTTCAGTCATCACTTGATTTTTATTATATATAATATATTCAGACTACTTGGGTTTTTCCCTTTTCCAGATGTCCACTTTTCTAGCTTTCACATAGTATGTGATTTAATTAGTTATATTTCACTATGCTTGCTACATGCCAGACTCAGGGTCAGCTTGGGGTCACTCGTCATCCTAGGTCCCGTGTTACGTCTAGGGGGTAGCCTCGGGGAGTGACAAACTTGGTGTCAGAGCATCAGGTTCAAAAGTCCTAGGGTGTCTCAAAGCCGCACTAAGTAGAGTATCTTTCATGAATGTGAAGCGCGCCACAACTATGAGAGGGCGGCTACTAGGTGTTCTAAGAAAAAGCTTCACTTCTTTTGCTATTCTTATTATGTGTGAAATGTGAGTTAAATTCTCCTTTCTAATTGGTCATTGTGTGTTTTAGATCACGCTCCTCGCAGAGCTAACGTGTAGAATGCTAACGTACTTCTTCTAATCCCGAACCATGAGGTTACGAATACAGAGTTCTGTAATGCGATCGAATTTTTGGCTCAAACCGTAGCCAACCAAAACAATCATCACGCCCCAATTTCTGCAAACACCACTGGTGGATCAACTTCAACTATGGTTAGAGACTTTTTTTCGTATGAATTCTCTAGAGTTCTAGGGTCGAAGGGTGGTGAGGACTCACAGTACTTCATTAATGAGGTTAAGAAGATTATTGGAGTAATGCAAGTGACTGGTGCTAAGAGTGTTGAACTAGCATCCTATGAACTCAAGGATGTGGCTCATATCTTGTTCACGGAGTGGAATGAAAACAGGGGTGAGAATGCAACTCCTGTGATGTGGGACTGATTTACAGGAGCTTTTCTGGAGAGGTTCTTCCCGAGAGAGTTGAGAGAGGTTAAGGGCCAGGAATTCATGAACTTGAAGCAGGGTTCAATGTCAGTCCAAGAATACGGGCTGAAGTTCACCCAACTCTCAGGTATGCTCCACATATGGTTGCTGATTCGAGAGCACAAATGAGCAAGTTGTTGTTTAGAGTATCTGATCTAGTAAAGACCGAGTGCAAGAATGCTATGCTATTAGGGGATATGGATATCTCCAGATTAATGACTCATGCTCGGCAGGTTGAGGGAGATAAGCTTAGGGAAATTGCTAAGGACAAAAAAAAGGATAGAACAAGAAATATGAATACACTCAGTAGAGGTCGGGCGGTGGAAATCATTCACAATTTCGGCAGAGGTCTACAGCCCCAGCACCTTCATTAGCTAGCACTATGTTCCCCAGGTTTCGATTGGATTAAAAATCTAGGGCATCAAACTCTACGTGTCAGGGGAGTGCCTTAGCTAACTGGACTTTTCCAACTTTTGCAAAATGTAGTAAGAACCATCCTGGTGAGTTTCTTGCTAGCAGAAAGGGGTGCTTTTGATGTGGTCATTCTGGTCATATATTGAAGGATTTCCCTTTTTCCAGGCAAGGATAGGGAGGTAACATGTCTCATCTTACAACTTCAGCAGCGCCAGCAGGTTGCCCTATTCAGCGGGTGCCTCATTTGGTTCATGTGGTGGTCAGTGCCAAAATAAGTTGCATACTCTTTAGGCTCGCCAGGACCAGGAAGATTCTCGTGATGTGGTCACTGTACGTTACGAGTCTACCATCTAGATGTTTATGCATTGTTAGATCCAGGGGCTATACTTTCTTTTGAAACTCTCTATATATAAGTAAACTTTAGTGTCAGTCCAAAAAATCTCTCAAAACCCTTCTTAGTCTCTACTCCAGTTGGTGACTCAATTTTACCTAGACGGGTATATAGAAATTGCCCTACCACAGTTCCGAGAAAGTCACCTCAGCGGACCTTATAGAGTTAAATGGTAGATTTCAATGTCATTTTAGGCATGGATGGGTTACATTTCCTTAATGCCTCAGTCGATTGTAGAACTATGATGGTTCGGTTTTAGTTTCCAAGTGACTCAGTCTTAAAGCGGAAGGGTAGTAACTCAGTACCTATAGGTCAATTTATCTCTTGCCTTAAGGCCAAGGAAATGATTTCCAGAGGGTATTTATCATGTTTCCTCTCAAAGAGACCTCAAAATGAGATGATGATCAAAAAAATTTGAAGGTATCATGAATGGGTCAATTACTAGGATTTACTATGAAGAAACTTCTAGGACTGGGAGATGGAGAAATTTTTGTATGGTTGAACACACCAACAACATATTAGACTCATGGAGCTAGCTGGGAGCAAGCATGGTTTATTTACTATCATATCTTTTTATATGAATTTTCTTGTGAGAGAAGAATATTCCTTTTGTCACGAATCCATTTGAAATTCTAGAAATGAGAAAGGTGTGTTTCTTTGTGTAGTTTGCGGCAAGGGGCATGATCTTACCAACAAAATATTTAAGGAAAATGAGGTTTACCTATGTTAGTTGGTGTTTTATGTGCATGAGTGAGGGTGGACATGTATATCATCTCATTTTCCATTGTACAGTGGCTAATAGGCTATGGAGGGTGGCTCTTAACTTTTTTAAGATGCAATGGGTAACATTGGACACAATTAAAAAGGCTTTGAAAAGTTGGACTCACATAAGAAAGAAGAAGGGAAAAGAGGCACGGACATTAGCAACTATGTGGTTATTTAGAAAGAGAGAAATATAATGGCTTATGAAGGAGTGGAGAAAATGTTTTTAAAATTGCAAAGTAATTTTCTCTCTAGTTTTCTTTTTCTGTAATTTTGAGGTCCCTATCTTTATAAAAAATTGGACCTCTTTTATTGAGAATCATATTTTGGTGTAGGTTCTTTAAAATAACTTGTATACAAGGTTCCCTCACTTGTTTATAAAACGATTTACCTTACAAAAAAGAGAAACAAATGATAGTACATTGTCATGTGATGAAGAGAGTAGATGGAGTGATTTGTCTGAAAAATTGGCAATATGCTTAAAATCCACTTGATAGCATGCTTCTTGAGTACATTAAGAATATAGGAATGGGTAAACATTGTGCTAAGTCCATTGTTCAGGAAAGTGAGAGCTTCATCTCTTTAAGTTATATGAGCTAGTTATGCTTCGAATATTTGAAGAAATAAAAGTGAAGAGAAGGGACACTTCGAAGGCAGAAGCACAAGAAGAAAGACTTAGTGTTCTGTAAGTTTTTAGGGAAATTCGAGAATGGATTGGGTTATATGTCTAGGCTTGATTGAATTTTCTAGTAGCTAAGACATTAAGGAATTCATAAGGCTTTTCAAAATCGAATTAGAATGAGTAAATTCTTGTATCGAGCTTGACGTGAAGATTAGTTTGGGACGTCAAAAGTCAAAGATATGTTGCAAAATGTGGACTTTTTGGTAGGTTTACGAGTCACTAATTCCATGAAAGCGACTAAAGTGGGCATCACACTACTATAATGGAACATCTGTGCAAGATCTATAGCGGGGGGAGCCACTATGGTAATGCTACTATAGCATGTCGGGCCGCTATAGTGGAGTAAGTCAGGGTCCTATGCAAAAAAATTCGAAACCTCTTATTTTCTTCAACTTAGTTCTTAGGAGAAGGGAAGACGATTTAGGGCAATTCCAAGCTATTTTTCCACCAAACTTTTCGGTAAAGGCAAGTTCGTTTTCCCTCTATCTTTTAATTTGATTCTTAAGCTTTATAATCTAAGGTATTACTCTTGGGGTAGGGTTTTGACTTTAATTAATTGTGGTAAACACCCTTGTTGGGTAGAATGATCATGAATTATCCTAGGGTTTATGATTTGGTTATAATCCATATATGATAGGCCATTATTGATTGAGTGTTGTATTTTTCATTATTGTTTAGACCATGAACAAGCCAAAAAACTTTTAAAAAGGAAAAGCTCAGATTCTTTAGTGTTTTCAAGACTTGATTCGAGGTAGATCATGGTTGTGTATTTTCCAATTTATGTATAAATGCATGCCTACTTCTTTATAGATTCATTTGTGCAATACATGTTGGAAAAACCTAAGGGAGGAATATTAAATGACATCATGTTGATAATCTCATGCAATGAACCTATTTATTTTACTTGTTTATCCAAGTATGATTTTTCATTGTGATTGTGATTGTCCATGATGTTCTGATTGCTGGTTGAATCGGGTACCATGCAAGTATAGGAATACTACTGGTTGTCTCGTGTACCACACATTATACGAATACTAAAATTCGTTGGTTTAGGTACCACATTGATACACTAAAAATTTATGTATGGGTTCCATGAGAGGGCAATGTATGTGCATTTGTGACCATGTGGGACATTATTTATGCATTGGTAGATTCAGGATAATTGTTATTGGGAATCTGTATTGTATTGTGATTGTTGGTATGTGTATCTTTGGCCTGTTTTACTATTTTGTAGTTCTTCGCTTACATTCATATTTTTGAACTGACTGTATGATCCTACTAGTACACTCTGGTTGTGTATTGATACTGCAATTGCTCTTTTCTTGTTGAGTATAGGTCATATTCAGGCAACTGATATGAGACCTCAGTTGAAAGATGTGTGACCATTTGAATTCAAGGGTGAACTACTCTTCTGGGCTACCATGGATTCTTCTCCATTTCTTTGTCCATCTTTTCGAACATAGACACTTAGACTATTAAATTTATGCTTCTAGCTTCCCCATTATTGACTATTTAGAGTTTGGTACTATGACTTCAAATTGTAGGAGTTCTTTTCTGCAACGTATATTTTTAATTGGTTGAGTTTATGAGAACTCAATCCTTCATTTATTTTTAACTACTTTTCTTTTTTTTCTAATTCTTGATTTATCTTCTTGCTATGAGTTTGATGTGTATCTAGTAATTGATTCTCCCACCAAAGGATAGTGTGAGTGCCACACACAGCGGTCTGGATTGTGACAGTGTTGACAAAGAAGGTGATACTTGTCCACAAAATTTTATTTCTTTCTTTGAATTCTCCAATAGTTGATTTTTTAAAATATGTTTGATTGTGATCTTGAAATTAATAGTGATCTTTCATATGAAGAAACCTTGAATGAAATTATTTTTGTGTGACATCTTTTTTTACTATTTATATACATATGAAGAAACCTTGAATGAAGTTATTTTTGTGTGACATTTTTTTTTACTATTTATATACATATGAAGATACTCATGCTTGTGTTGAGAGTGCATCTTATGTTGATAGGAGCTAAATTGGTGTAAAAGGTTGTTTTCTTTACCCAATTGGATATTATTTTCTTTCGACTCTGTTGACACCTTAGAAGTGTGTGACTTGGTCATCATATCACCTTGAAAGTAATTTTATCTAAATAGAGGATCACTTGAACTTTATGTTTCCTGAAACAATATGATATTGCCTACTTGGTATTTTGACATTAATGACATTTTTTTTATATTCATGATTGTGTTCGAACCAGCTTGCACACACTTTGACTCTCACTAGCAATAGGTACCTGACAACTCTGTCCCAACATGGCTAGAATAGATAGAAAGAAATCAGTTAGTATTTTGACATTGGTGCTTGTTTTGGTTATTTTATTGAAGGTTTTAGATTTTTATAGTTATTATTGTCAATTGATTTCTTTACTTGTGTATTTCTTCTATCTTTTACTTTGTTGTTTCTAAGTTAATGTGTCCTTCCTATCTTGAATTACATTAATGTATCTCATAGAATTAGTCAAAATGTACAAGTTGATTTGAAAGTCGCCCTTATAGAAAAATGATTACAAAGGTAACACATTTGTGCCCTTTATGTTTTTTTTTAAGATTCTCCACACTTAACTTGTGAGATAATAAATAAAAAATAAAGGGAAAAATACTAGCTTAATAACAATGCTCATCCTTTGGTTTTCCTTTTGGAAACACGGAGAAATAGTCTAGGAAACCTAAGCATTACTGGTGTGAGTTTCTTCTCCTATTTTTATAGCACATTTAATGATGCTACGCATGTGATATTTGGTTAGAGTGGCTCCGGGTATAGATAGGGTGAAATCTGCAGGGGTCATGCAAATACATAGGCCCCTTCCCTTCTCTTTTGGATGAATGGGGTGGTTTAGAAGGCGCTTTTCAGTTAGTCATTTCTACCGGCTCCGGCTAAATTCCTTTAGGAAGGAAAGCAAGTCCCATCGATTGAGCTGTTGATGGAATAAGGGCTGCTTTCAAACCTGAAAGAGGTCCAGATCTTGGAATCGGGCTAGGAGTAGCTATTGAATTTGTCCAGTCGAAAGGGAAAGGCGATGACTATCAGTTCTGACTCTTTTTCCAAAGGAAGCGAGTGGAATATAAGACAGCAAGTAAGGGAGTGAGGAGACAGAAAGAATATTTTCATACCTTAAACCTATAGCTATCAACAGTCCGCACCTTTAGTTTTGTCAACACTGAGAAGCGAAGAGCTCAGCATTCATGGCAATCATCACTACTTTCTCCCGAGGGCATGGTATGGCTTTGTTCTTGGTCTTGTTTAATAGATGTCGAGTGTAGAAAAAAGGATTAATAATTGCATTTCTTCTTACAAGTTAAACATATGGTTTGGCAGGATAAACAAAGTTATATAAGCAAAACAAAACAACAATATATACATCTATCTATATCTATCTATCTATACTACCTTAAAAACATGAACTCCCTAATTTGAATGTTAAATTACTATAATACCCCAACTTAAAACACCCAATTTATTATATATTCTTTATTTAATATTAAATTCATATACACTATATTTTATTAAATGCAGACAAATTTTCACATTGACGGGTAGTAACTTTTCCGAAAGATTCTGATTTTTTTTTATAGAATTGTGACTTTTTCGACGAGTTATGACATTTTCGAAAAGTTTTAATTTTTCTGAAGGGTTGTGACTTATCTGTAAAGACACGATAAGCACCTTTTCATACTATCCTTTGTTATCTATAAATAGAGGGGGTTTCTCACACTTTTAAACTACGAATTTTTTAAGTTTTCTATTCTTCTACTTAAAACAAGGAAGATTGTCAGAGTTGTTCGATTATGCAATTACAATATTTTTTTTGTGGGTAAATTAGATAGATCAATAAAAGTTGATGCAAAAAGGAGAATGAAATAACCCAACTTCAAACGAGAAGAGTATCGTGATAATTAATATGCACTCATTTTCATAGCCATAAAATATACTTTTGCAGCAACTCTTCCTTCACAAGAAGTTCAATGATTTTCCGTTGCACAAACTACAACTTGGTGTTCAGAATCTGAAAAGTCTCGAACTGTTGGAGAAAAAGTATTTGATCAAAACTTGTTTGAGGAATCCAAACTACATTTAATAAGTACTCTTTCGTTTTCAATTTATTTGTTGTACTTTTATTTTTATTCACTTTAACATAGAATGTTCTTTTTTTCTTGGCGGTGCGAACGCATCTTTAAGACCACAAAGTTAAAAGACATTTTTATATATTATACATATGATCCATAAATTAAAAGTCTTCTTTATTTTTTAAAATTTCATATCAAATTAAAATTAGACCAATCTATATCTATCTTTTTTTTTATCTATACTATATTACCTTAAAAGAATGAATTAATAACTTAAATGTTAAATTATTATAATACCCTCAACTTTTTTTTTTTTGGTAAATAAAAACTTTATTACAAGTGAGAATTACAAATCAAAAAACAGTCTGGACATCCCCCAGAACTGCATATTTCTAACAATCTATCATATTCTACCCATAGCCACTATACAGGATACCAATCCAGTCTCTGCATTTTCATGCTCAATTTCAGTTTCATCCCCCCTCTAATATGAATTTCTTGTACAATCTTATGAATTAGAGTGGCACAACTTCTAGTCTTGTTCTGAAAAATCCTATGGTTCCTCTCCTGCCAGATATAATAAACACTGGCTGCAAAAGTAGTTCGAAATATTTCAGCTTCTGGTGAGATCCCTTTGTAATGGTCTTGTGCCCATCTCTGCTCCTCATTCCATCCTGATGCTTGCTTCTGGATTTTTTGCCATTGTAAAATCTTCTGCCAAACCTGTCTCGAGTAGGGACAATTGAAGAAAAGATTCTCAATGTTCTCATTCCCATCATCGCATAGTATACACTAGGTATTATCCACACATCCCCACGCAATAAGCCTTTCCTTTGTCAGTAGTCTCCCATGTAGAGTTAAGTATAGGATAAAGCTCCATTTTGGGCAGGCAATAGTATTGCACACCAGTTTCCTCCACTCCACTTTAGGATATTCCCCTCTCAGCAGTTGATACATTTGTTTTGTGGAGAACTTCTCAACTTGTAGTACTTGTGCTTCATTCCAGCCCACAACCTCAAATTCTTTGTATACTTGTAGTATCTTCCGCACCATCCATGAGGCTTGGTTTGCTTGTATGTTCCACACTGTCCCCTGTTTCCCATAATACATATGCACCCATTGCACCCATAACTTGTCTTTCTTTTTACTCAGGTTCCACAGAAGTTTATAAATGGCTGCCTTATTCCACTCATGTATACTTAGGATATTTAAACCTCCTGCAGTCCTTGGTTTCCAAAGCTGATCCCAAGCAATCAGAGCTTTCTTTGATGTATCTGTACCTCCAGTCCATAGGAATCTTCTGCACAATCCTTCAATATATTTGATCACTTTCTTTGGCAAGATAAACACTTGCGACCAGAACACTAGAATAGAGAATAATACACTCTTGATTAGTTGTACTCTGCCTGCATATGAAAGGAACCTAGATGTCCAGTTCTGAATTCTTCCCATGATCTTGTCAATCGGTGGTTGGCATTGCACAATAGTTACTCTCTTAGTACATAAGGGAACTCCCAAGTGTCTGAAAGGCATTGTGCCCTGTGAGAAGCCTAATTCCTGCAAAATAGCTTGTTGCATTTCAAGTGACACTCCTCCAAAATAAATGGAACTTTTATCTACATTAGCTTCCTGCTCAGAGGCTGATGAAAAAACTTTGAACAATTCATACACTTGTCTAACAGATGTGAGCTCACCTTTACTTAATAATAGTAAATCATCAGCAAAACTTAATTGGACCAGATGCATTTTTGCACCCCTTGGATGGTACTTGTAAGTTGGGGACAGTCTCAGTTGTTTCAGCAATCTGGTGAAGTATTCCATAGCTAAGACAAAGAGATAAGGGGACAGTGGATCTCCTTGTCTTAACCCTTTTTTTTTGCCTCAAAAGGAGTACTAGGGTAACCATTTATCAAGATAGTGTAGGATACTGTGCTTATACATTGAAAAATCCAGTCCACAAACCTACTAGGAAACTGTAATTGAATCATTACCTGTTTCAAGAATTCCCATTCCACTGAGTCATATGCTTTCCTCATATCAACTTTCAACATTCATCTAGGAGATACCCCTTTCCTCCCATAGCCCTTTACCAGTTCATTGCTCAAGTTAATGTTATCATTTACCAGTCTTCCTGGAACAAAAGCAGACTGCCCTTTATCTATTAGGCTAACCATCACACTCGGCATTCTATTGGTGAGCACTTTTGATATAATTTTGTACAGCACAGTACAACAAGAGATAGGTCTATTTTAGGAATTAGTGTCACAGTAGTGCAGTTTATGGCATTAAACAGCTTCCCTGATATGAAAAATTCCTGAATGGCAATAGTGATCTCCTCCCCTACAGTTTTCCACACTTTCTTAAAAAAGAAAGAATTGAAACCATCACACGCAGGTGCTTTACTGTCCATTTATTCCCTGTAAAGCCTGCATTATTTCATCCCTTCAGACAGGGGCTATCAAGTATGCTTGTTGTTCTCTATCCAGTCTAGGTCCATCTCTCATTACTTGTTGATTTATTGCTGGCAGTTGTGTTGCACAAGTTCCCAGAAGTTTGTTGTAAAAACCAAGTATCTCCTCTTCTATATCCCTGCTACTTGTCAAAATATTTCCATTTGCACTGGTCAGACTGTTAATTCTATTCTGGGCTAGCCTATTTTTTAGACTAGCATGAAAATAAGTTGTATTACCATCTCCCAGTTTCAACCATTGCACCCTCGACTTTTGTTTCATGATGCTTTCTTCAACATTTATCCATTTCTCTAATTTCAATTTCAGCTCCCTTTCTGATTCAATTAAGTTTTCAGGTTGGCCAGGCTGCCTCATAAAGGTTTGCACATCTTATAGTTGTTGTCTGTATAACTTGATTCTAGTTTCCACTCCCTTAAATTCAGTTGTATTGAGCATCTTTAGCACTTGTTTCACCCTCTTTAATTTCTGCCACACTTTTCTCATTCCATTTCCTCTTTGACTATCCTGCCATGCAGTCTTCACAATCTCCTGAAACTGTACATGCTTTGCTAGATGATTTAGGAATTTAAAAGGACTAGGTCTCGTCTCATCTCATCCAGTTGGCCAAAGTTAATACTAAGTGGGGAATGATCAGAACAGCCCGGATCAATAATCTGTACCTCCAAGTTTGGCTTATCCAGCATCCATTTGGTGTTTACTAGAGCCCAATCAATTCTACTATATGTGTGTCCATTTGTCCAAGTATAATCACGACCTTTATGCTTTTGTATTGTCATACTTGTGTCCCTCAAAAAATCAGTAAAGTCTCTTATCTCTACCTCTTGCACAGGGGCTCCCACCAATCTATCTTCTCCTCTATGGAAGGTATTATAGTCTCCCATATCCAGCCAAGGTATCTGTTGGTTGCTGTGTATATTCACTAATTGCTCCCATAACCTCCTTCTGTCTGCTATCGTGTGAAGCCCATAGATAGCACTGAAACTGAAATTCACATTTATACCCCTAAACTCTACCTCTGTATGTATATACTGAATAATTTCCTCTATTAGACTGCAACTTATTACTTGAGGATCCCACATTATCCAGATTCTTCCCTTTGGATTGGAAGCAGAATTAGTTAAGCATTTCCATCCAGGAGCAATTTTCCTTAAGGTATGGTCTTCATGTTGAGCTTAATCTTATATTCTAACAAAGCTATAATACTAAATTTAGTAGTCTTTATAAACAGTGCTACTTCCTTCTCTTTATAAACTTTATTTAACCCTCTTATGTTCCGGCAATGAGCTTCATTTAGGATAGACAAAATTGTTGCCTTTCCCCACCTCCTTTGATCCTCCTGCCCCTTTTCCCAAACCAGCTATATGTCTAGTATCATGGTTATGAAATATGTCAAACTCATTTGCTGTGGGAATTATAGCCTTGCCCATGTATTGTCTTTGCCCTTTTGTTGTCGATTTTCCTCTAGCTTTCTCCCAATTCTCCTCACTCTCATGAACTAGTACATGTTCTCCTTCTTTTTGTGTTGTATTAGCTACACCTTTTCCTTCATGCTGTTCTACAGTCATTGGCCTTACCACCTCAACCCTTTGTTCCTCAGGGTCATTACTTTGTTCACCTCGAGACTCCACCATCTTTTGTTGCCACTCCGTTCTTGGCTTGACGAACTTGTCTTTAGGCTTCTGTGCGTCCCCTTTTGGCTGACACTTGTGTCCAATTATCAGACACTTTGAACAATAAGCCAGCACCCATTCGTATACCACCTTTTGAGTGAATTCTCTCCCATTGGGATCTTCCACCTTAACTTCCGTTGGCATCTTTTGACTGATGTCCATCTTAACTAGAACTCTAGCATAAGAGACTCTGTCAATCTGTGTTGTGCATTCATCAGCGTACAATGGAATACCCAGCCCACTACTAAGTCTGCTTAGTGACTGCATTCCCCAGCAATTCAAAGGAAGGTTCGGGAACTTAACCCATATTGGAATGGTTTGCATAATCTCTTTGCTGAGATCAAACTCCGGCGACCAAGTCTTCACTATTATTGGCTTGTTTCCGAGCATGTGAGGCCCTGCATATAGCACTTCATCCCTATCCTCAAAACTATTAAAACGCACAAGGAAGTAGCCATCATTATGGTAAAATACCTTGGGTTTTGCTATGTAGTTCCATTGTGCCGAAATATATCGTTCTACTGCAGCAATAGTTGGGTCAGCCCCCACTACATAGAGAATTAGAGCGTGTTTCCATCTCACAGTCTCGAGCTCTACTTCGTCTTTGCACAGCTCTACTATTGTCTCTCCATTTCGAACAGTAGGAGCTACATAATTCAACTTCATGCCCTGCGCAGCCAGTCGATTCCCTCGAAACAGATTTACCCATTTTTTCTGCTCAGGTTCTTCCCCCTTTCCTGCCGATTCTGGACATAAATTCGTCGATGCTTTGCTGATGGATGCTATACCAGTTTTATCATGGTCTCCTTGCGTTTCCTGTTCCATTGATTTCGACCCAGATGGGCCTTGTGGCGTACTGGTCAGAAGAGGGGTTTTATTCCCTTTCAACTCCGGCCACAGTTCGCCTACGTTCATACCTGCACTATGTATTTCCCCTGCCTTCCCAGTGTTAGAGTTACCTGTGGACGTATTTCCTCCGATTACCGTCTTCTTCCGTCATCTCGCCATTGGGCACACTTTAGCTCACATATCGTGCGCCGGGAGAAAAGTTTTCGAAATTTCAATAATATGATTAATAATACCCTCAACTTTAAACACTTAAATGTAGTATATCTTCTA
>JAJOOH010003216.1:0-43444 GCA_029582605.1 Solanum gracilifrons | reverse complement strand
CTATTTTGACGTAGGAAGGACTTTTAGTCAATTTAAGTCCCAATTTTGCAGCAATATTAACATCAATGAATGTATGAGTAGCCCTTGTATCAGCCATAGCTATCACACATTTTTCCTTAATTTTCATTTCTATATGAATCAATGAAGCATGTGGATTTGAAGTCTTAGACGCCCCCTTAACATTATTAACCAACATAATATGATTGAAAGACAAACCTAACAGATTCACCATAGCAGCCACGACTTCCTCTTCCTCTTTATCTTGATTCAATTTTCCAGAAAGCAAAACGTTCACCCTTTCCCGGCTTGGACAAGACTTAGCCAAATGAGGACCACCACAAGTCCAACCTCCCTTCGAACTTCCATCCTTGTTCTTTGGTCTGTTTTCTTTATTTCCTTCCTTCATTGGTGCCTTCCCTTTATCATTAGCATAGTCTTTGCGATTCTCCCTTTTCCAGTCCCCTTTCTTCTCACCTTTTTCTTAGGTTTTGAAGTAGAAGGAACATCAACAGTAGGTTGAGTCGTCTGGAAATCCACTAACGAATCGGCAACAACAATTGCCCCTGGCAAACCCTTAACATTCTGCCTTTGAAGTTCGTTTTGTGCCTAACCTTGCATACCCGAAATGAAATTATGTAATTTATCCTTATCAGACATATTTTGAATGTCTAACATCACTGAGGTAAATTCTTTAATGTAATCCCGCACCGAACCGGTTTGCCTCAGTCTCTTCAATTTATTCCTTGCAGGCAATGAGGCATTGCTAGGAAGAAATTGATCACGCATTTCTTTCATCAACTTGGTCCACGTATCAATTTTGGGTCGTCCAGCACTTACATCATCTGCATTCCGAGTCCTCCACCAAAGTTTAGCATCACCAGTCAGATACATCGTAGTGATATTTAACTTGTCCGTCTCAGGCACCCTTGTAGTAGTAAAATACTGTTTCATATCCCAGATGAAGTTTTCCAGTTCTTTAGCACTCCTTGCGCCACTAAAGGATTTTGGTTCCGGAATTTTAACCTTAGACGATTCCCCATGGGTTGAGCCTAACGCTGCCACAGCCCGACACAATACAACGATCTCTGCACGAAGATTTTCATTATCCTTCTGCAATCCTTCCAATTGTAGTGTCGTTGCCTCACGAAAATTCAAGTTTTCAGCCATGTGCTCGTCTACATCATTTCGATACACACCGATATCACCTTGAACTTTGTCAGCGTCCAGTCTCAAATTAATAATCTGCGTCAAGATCCACTAACGCTGGGTCACCCATTCTTTCGTCAGTGATCCCAACGAAGGCTTCAACTCTGCGCACCATTTCCCGACGTTCTACGTTTGTCACCATCGTTCAACCTGGCTCTGATATCAATTGAAAGAGTGTCGATTTTTTTCTTTAACACCACTCCTAGGCAGTCTACAACTCTTGTAAACTTCAGCCTTACAGTCCTCACGAATTTGACTAAGTATAGAAAAACTGGGTTTAATTTTTAGGCAACGAATCAAAGTAACAACACAGCCAACATACGAGAACTCTTCCCAACCTTTATTAATATCAAAATCAATACAAGGAAAGGTTTCACAAATACGTCTAAGGCCAGAACGTCCTCTCTATGCCTTAGATGAATTTCCACCCCTTTATAAAGTTTCTGCACAAGGCAGTTACAACAGTTACATCGACTGTTACATCGGAGGTTACATTTGACATGTGTCTAACACTTGTCCTCACAGAATTCAAACTAAGTTCCAGCACTAAATATTCTAAGAGATAGAATATATTTTCGAATTCAAATACATTCTAACACTTAACCGAATTTACAACATTCTAACACTTAGAATATTTCAGCCTACTTTCACCACTTAGAATAATTCAGCATGCTTCCAACACTTAGTTTTATTTCAACTTTTGTCTTGCCAACGTCAAGTCCACAGCCTTGCCTTGTCAAGCCAACACACCGCCTTGTGTTGCCGACGACTATGCCCACACGTAAGCCTTGTTCGTCCAAGCTGCCTTGCCAACACCCAAGCACCTTGAACTTTTTGCTGCTCACTAACTCTTAGTTGCACAACTGTATTGTTTTGCCCACATACATGCCAAGACCAATGCCCAAGTCCTTGCCATGCCGGCACTTCATTAGCTCAAGTAGACTACGGGTCTAACAGAATCCTACTAACCAACTCCTTAAGAAATTCTCAACACTTGACCTGGTTTCTCATCTTATCATCTCCCCCTTAGGTCTAAACCTAACACTTGAAATCTATGAACCTATTCCACATTAACAACTCAATTATGCTATCTAGGCCCTCAAGGAAAATCATAACTTAATTGCGACCTCATCTGGTTAAATACCATCTCGGCACATCTGTTAATGCTCTTGTTACACTTGTGACTTAGCCAAACTTCACTGGCCTTATCTAAACGTTAAGGTCTCTCAGTTGTACCACTCATATCTATTACAACTAATCACCTCAATTCCTCAACTACTCTATGTCAAGTCTTCTAGATTAAATCTCAAGACTAACATCATCACCCTAATGTTGCCATTCTTTTGATCATGACACTTATCTCGAATTTAAGCTTAATATTTATGACTAAACCCGAATATCAATATGATTGCTCCCTTACTATACTAACTTACAACTACTAGATACAAATTCAGAAACACTCGTCCACTAGGACCTTATGACAAATTGCCAATCCTCACCTCTTAGTATTCATACTTATAATTTACTATCACATTTCCCTTCACAACTTGAGTACTATTCACTCATTCACTATACATCAATGCATAATTAGTTCTATAACACTTTGAATTTTATGGGCTTTCTCTTAAAGATTATAAGCCTAGCTTAGAGCTATCACCTCATGAATACTCTTGCTCTTCTATTCACCACTTACACTTGGACATTACAAACACAATGACACATCCTCATAACCCTTTTCTAGCTAATGTATACTTTAACTCATCTTGACTTGCAACTCTTACTCTCCCTCCTATCCTGAGCTCATCACAACTCATAACTTCTTAGTCTACCCATAAGGAAAAACTTCTCATCAAAACTTACTGGGTGCATGACTATAATAACATAGCTTGCCTCATCACTATCTCCCTTTCTAGGATTACTAAACCTATGCATACTTTCCTGTAACTCTGGGTACTTTCACTACTACTGCTCATGATCTCATAATTTATGCTACCTTTCGGGTGAAAATAATACTCAAGCTCTAAACATACCTCTTAAAAAGGATCTTAGCTGAATCAAGGCATAAGGAAAAGAGTACAACTTACTTTTAGCTCAAATGCATGATTCATATGAATATGAGGGCATTACTCTGAAACTTTAAACTTAACTTACTCTTGGACTTCTCTTAAGCCCCTCTGGAGTCTCATGACTTCCTCAAAACTCTTGCTAAGAATAACTCATCGACAAAGAACTGACTCTGCTTTTTAACCACCTCTAGTATGATGGGTAGTCGAAGGAATAGGAGAACACACGAGTTAGAATAAGTCTCTACGACATAGCTCTATTGCACGATTAAGAGTATGAAAGAAGGGAAACTTTTCTTAAATGTCTGTAGTCCCTCATTTATAGAAGTGGGGCCCTCACAACCATAAATAAGATCCTACTTGAAACAGCTTCATAGACACCTAGGACACTTAAACTATATGCTCTGACACCAAGTTTGTCACGACCCGAGCCTACACCCTAGACGTGGCCAACACTCGAGAACCATTGTTGGTCCCCAAACGAACCCTCATCTTGGCTGACAACAAGCGGAAAACTGATTCAAGCATACAAAATCTTTAAAATTGAATAAAATTCATGAAACTTAAACACAAGCTTTAACTCAAAAGAAACTGAATAAAAATAAATTATTCAACTCGTCATAAAAGAGGCAACTTACATCTTTAAAACATTTAATAAAATAAATGATACAAACTTCTCAACTATACTGACTATCTATGAAGTCTCTAACTGATAACTATGCAAGTCGAGACAAGACCCGCGGTATCCTGACTGAACTGAAAAGTAAATGAAATCCTCCGGAAGCAAGGAGGCTCACCATAGATAACTCAAACTCTCGGATGTATCAACGAAGCTCCTGTTGATGATCCTGAATACCTGTGTCTGCATCATGAGAAGATACAGGCCAAATGGCTCAGTACGTGGAATATATGAGCATGTAAGAGGAATTATAAAGCATAACATTAGCATGAAACTTGATATGAAGGAAACATACTTACCTCTTTTCAATCGTACTCAACTCAAGGAAAACTCCAAACTACTCAAAACTACTCAAACTTACTCAACTAAGAAGTACTCAAGGATAAGATACTAAACTCATAGATTAAATACTCAACTTAAGGATATGATATTCGACTCTGGGTAGTCAACTTTGGATATTCAACTTTGGATATTCAACTCTGGATACTCAACTCAATATTAAGCGACAATACACATGCAATATATGGAAAGTTTTATAAAACAGTAAAACAACTCAGTTCGTTAAAGAAAATGCAATAACAAACTCAAATTTTCTCATATAAGAAAATAATATAATTTATGTGGAAGTTTCTTTAACCGACAACCATCACTTAAGAGCTATAGTGATGATATAACACTTTACTTCATGCTGCCAATGACCGTCCTATACCTTGCCGTCACAATAGGACCTGAACTACTAAGTTGATCTACTTGTCTATTGTGAACAAGGTTCATCTAAAAAGTATGATCCTTTTCTACCCATGGTGACTACATGGTTTTATGGAGACGTGAGTTATCTGAACTCATGCTTGCCCCCAATTCGGTGCTCAATACTACTCCCAAAATATGATACTAGCTCTTTATGTTTAAAACATACTTCTTTCTGTGGTTTCAGTTAATTTCTCAAAACTTAGCTCAAAGGCTATCTTGGAAATCTCAGTTTCCCCTCTTGCTTCATTTAGAAAGCGATACTCTTTTCTGAAAACTAGCCCGAAGGCTCTTTGGAAATCTCAGTTTCCGTTCTTATTTAAATGTGAAAACATTTTATATCTCCTTGGGAATACATAGTCCCCATATACTTTTTGAAGAAAAGAACTTCAACTTTACTCTTTACTGAACTCAAAACTTAAGTCTTAAAACAAAGTTAAAACGTTTGTAAAAGACTTCTTAAAATATGGTTCATGCCGAATTATGGACATGAACTACTCAATGCAAGGTTTTCAATAAACATAGATAGAACTCAAATACTTGGAACACAAGAACTTCAATGATACTACTCATTTCAAGAATGCTCAACTCAGAGTTCATGCGGAATTATGAGAATGAACTACTTAACTCAATGACTCAAAGATACTTCTCATCTCAAGACTGTTCGACTTATAATGTTCATGCGAAATTATGAGCATGAAATATTCAACTCAAGGACTCAAAGATACTTCTCAAAAGGGATTAGGAACTCAATACTTAAAGGCTTAGAACTTGAAGATATTACTCCTTTTAAAGATACTAAATTGATAGAGTTCATGCGGAAGTTATGGGCTTGAACGACTTGCCTCAAGGGTCAAAATATCAATAAGGAGCTCAGGTATACGACTCTTCTCATTCTCTCTGAATTACTTTCTCAAAACTTATTTCAAATCGATAGTTGATCTGAAGGATTCACAATTGAACTCAAAGGATTTCTTGAACTCTACCCTTAACTCTCTCTTAAATGTGAATTATGAATTCAAGAGTTAAGGTTCATGAAATGAAGGATCTTGTAATGATAAAGTGGACTCATGAATACATTCTTCTCAGTCATACTCACTTGGTCGAGTCTTGTAACAGATTATTTGTATTTGTAGAAGACTCATCAAAAGAACTAACAGGGACTTTCTCAAAATGTTCAAAAGAACTCTCAAGACTTAACTTTTAACTCTACCTTGAATTTGAATTATGGATTCAAGTTTGTGACTTGTGATAGGAAAGGTCTCATGATGTTTAGGAATGATTGTTGATAGCTAAACATGAGAAAAGTCACAAATCACCGTCTTGGAACAATTCCGCGACGCGGAGATGGTTTAAAATAATACTCGAGAAATTAAATATTTGAGACAGAGGAGTGCACGTCCTAACCGCAACACGGAGAAACTTTTAGCTCACTGGGGGAGCAAGTCCGCAGTGTGGACTTGCATGCCAGATCGCACTTGACTTTCTCCTTCTTCGTTTCCCAACCCCAATTCATCTAAATTCGATTCTTTTTCTCAATATGTCTCTAGATTTAGATACCCAGCACATGTACACTAGAATCTAATTCTAACCACTCTATAAATCGACACCTTAACCTCAAAAACTCCTCAATCTCAACCCAATTCAAGAATGAAAACAAATTCATGAATACAAAACAGGAATATCAAAGCTTCATCTTTTAGAACGAATGTAATGCTGAAATTAACATGATTGGCGTGTGGGTGAGCAAACCCAACACTATGGAAGCTTACATACCTAAAAGAATTGTCCTCTTGAAGCAACTTGAAGGAAAACCTTTGAAGAAGAACCCTAGCCTTAGTTTTTCTTGATTTTCTTGAGCGTAGAATCTTTGTAGTGAATGAGAGGATTTTGATTTAAAAAAACTGATTTTCTACACGTTTAGGGAAATTTAGATGACCTCCTAAGGGTTTTTAGGACTAAACTATCCCTAAAGAAATAAATAAGACGAGCTGGGAGTCGGAATGATTTTCACCAGGCAGTGAGGTCCGTATTGGCTCCACGTCAAGGAGCTATCGCGTAGCTGCTCTCAGGTTTGTGCGACGTGAGTAAATCAGTCATAACTTCTTACTTAGAACTCAAAATTAAGAAAACACAGTGGCATTGGAAAGAGGAATCGAAGGGCTTTAATTTTCTATTTTATAGCTCACCTAAATCATCATGTACTAGGAGTTATGGTCGTCTAAAGATGACCCAAAATTTAAGAAAACTTAAGAATGACTTGAATGCTTTTCTCTTGGGTTCTTCTTAGAACGTAAGGTGCTACATCTATTGATCTTAACACACAAAAAAATTTAAATTCCTTGCGAAATCTCACTCACTATTAAGAACGGTTCGAGTCTTATTTCGATTTTTTTTTTGGGGTGTTACAGACACTATTTGCTAGGTATACATATTTGAAAAAGACATTTTCTTGTGATTCCTTTATTTTAATGTGAATATTAATTGCCAATTATTTTGTTTCACAATTTATTAGGTGAAATGGAGCCAGATTCTAACTTCACGGCCGATGATTTCTGTCTGAAGTCCATTGTCTACATAGAAATTTTTTTGAAAACTCAATATGTTCCAATTATTGTTGGAGGGTCAACTTCGTATATTGAAAAACTTGAGGAAGACCCTGTATTCAAGTTCAAACGTAAGTATGACAGTTGCTTTATTTGGATTGATGTAGAGTAATCAGTCTTGAACCGTAGAGTTGACACGATGGTTGATGAAATGGTCAATGCATGTAGTTTTGATAGTTATTTTATAAATGAATCAAAATATAATAATGACTCTAACTAAAACTTTTCTGATATAGTTTTCTTAATAATACTTTTTGTTTTCAAATATATGTTCACCTAAATCAAACTATTCTTAAATTTATGTTGCATGCATGCCTGGTGGATGAGGTGCGGCAAATTTTCATTCCAGATGCAGATTACACCAAAGGAATCCGACGGTCCATTGGTAACCCTGAAATGGCCAAATATATAACGGGAGAAAAAAATATAGACAGAGATGATGAATCAAAGGAGATGATTCTTCAAGCTTCAATTTAAACTATCAAGCATAATACTCGTATATTAATTTGTAACCAACTTGACAATATTCAACAATTAATAAATGAGAAAATGTTGTCGGTGCATCATATTATTGCTTTTGACATTTTCAAAGAAGATAGAAAAAAAGGTGTTAACGAAGCATGGAGGAATACTGTTTTGCAACCATGCCTAGATATTGTGAAATGTTTTCTCAAAAATGATGATCACAATATTAGTATTGAGTGTACATAAACTATCATTATCTCTATCTTGTGTTATTTTTTCTCTTGGTCATTTTAATTTTTGACCTATTTTGTACAGTTTGTATCGAACTACAAATATATATACTATTCTTGTCTGTAAATTCATTGTTATTTACAGAGTTAATATTTAGGCTTTATAAAAATATTTATTTTAAGGTCTGATCCAAGCCCAAGCCCAAGCGCCAAGTCCAAGTCCAAGTCTTTGATATTTAATATATATTAATATATATACATACTCACACAATTACATGAGATCATTCTTAATGTCAAGGAAATAGAGTGAAAAAATAAATGACTATAAATGTTTGGAAAGATTGTAAACTTAGAGAATTTTAAAGAATAACATTCCTAACTCCAAATTTAAAATTGTTACATAGACAAAGAAGAGAAAATAATAAATTTGCAATCTATCGGTAAGGATCATTTAAGGAAATATATTCTACCTAATTCAATCACGTTGATGGAAGCTTCATACAATAAAACATTTATCTATTATTACATGCCGCACAAGTAAATATAAATAAATGTAATTGAAATAGTTATCGATAATTGTTCCTTCCCTTCTAATTGAATTAGACTTAGCACTTATGACGTGTTGTTAAATAGTGTATGAATTGACACATTATCACTAGAATGTATTCCTTCAGAAATATTATTGAGTTGTTTTTACAATACTTTTGAAATTCATATTTTCGTCATTCTTGTATGTGACCTCATAACAATGTGCATCTAGAAACTTCATCCTTAAATTATTTAAGCCTAATCCCCAAAATTCAAGCTAACGTATCTGTAGGTGTTGTTCAAGAATTATTCTTATCCTAAAAGATATATTTTTTTTAAAAATTTGGTATATAACAATTCATAAGTTTATAATTACATTTTTACTATAAATGCCCAGTTATATGCGATCTCCAAATAATGTATATTTGATAACTTTATCCTAAAATTATTTACTTGTCATTACCAAAATTCCGATTGACATATCTATAAATTTTTGAAAAGTCATTCACCTTATCCTAAAAGATATCAGTATTTCTGAATATGATATGATAATTAATAAGTCCACAAATACATTTTACTATAAATGCTCAATGCAATCTCTTTCATAACCTCCATCAAGAAAAATATATTATTTTACATAGTTTATTACATCTCAAGCAAGGTTTCAACTTATTAACTTTATATTTATAAGATTTTTTTAATATATGAGTGTACGCATGAGTCGTTTTCATGAGATTATTTACTTTTTAAAACTAATAATTATTATAATTTAATTTTATGTGTAGCTAAAATGAATACTTTCATCAACAACAACAACAAGTTCAACAAGAAGAAAGTGGTGTTCATAATGGGAGCAACGGGAACGGGAAAATCTTGTCTCTCTGTTGACCTTGCCACCCATTTTCGAGGAGAAATGATCAACTCGGACAAAATGCAAGTATATAAGGGACTTGAAATCGTGTCCAATATGATCACACACGCTGAGAAACAAGGTGTACGACACTATTTGCTAGGTACATTTTTGAAAAAGACATTGTTTTTGTGATTCCTTTATTTTAATGTTAATATGAATTGAGAATTATTTTGTTTCACAATTGGTTAGGTGAAATTGAGCCAGCTTTCAACTTCACGGCCGACAATTTATGTTTGAAGTCCATTGTCTACATAGAATTTTTTTTGAAGACTCAATGTGTTACAATTATTGTTGGAGGGTCAAATTCGTATATTGAAAAACTTGTGGAAGACCCTGTATTCATGTTCAAACGTAAGTATGACAGTTGCTTTATTCAGATTGATGTAGAGCAATCAGTATTGAACCATAGAGTTGACACGAGGGTTGATGAAATGGTCAATGCAGGTAGTTTTTGTAGTTATTTTATATATGGATCAAAATATAATAATGACTCTAACTAAACTTTTCTTATATAGTTTTCTTAATAATACTTTTGGTTTTCAAATATATGTTCACCTAAATAAAATTATTCTTAAATTTATGTTGCATACAGGGCTGGTGGATGAGGTACGACAAATTTTCATTCCAGATGCGGATTACACCAAAGGAATCCGACGGTCCATTGGGGTCCCAGAAATGGCCAAATATTTAAGGGAAGAAAAAAATATAGACGGAGATGATGAATCAAAGAAGATGATTCTTCAAGCTTCAATTTCAACTATCAAGCGTAATACTTGTATAATAATTTGTAACCAACTAGACAAGATTCAACGATTAATAACTGAGAAAACGTGGTTGGTGCATCATATTATTGCTATTGACGTTTTCAAAGAAGATAGAAAAGAAGCTGCTGACGAAACATGTAGGAATACTGTTTTGCAACCATGCCTAGATATTGTGGAAAGATTTCTCAAAAATGATGATCACAATAATAGTATTGAGTGTACATAAACTATCATTATCTCTATCTTGTGTTATTTTTTCTCTTGATCACTTTAATTTTTGACCTATTTTGTACAGTTTGTATCGAACTACATATATATACTATTCTTTTCTGTAAAATCGTTGTTATTTATAGAGTAAATATTTAAGCTTTATAAAAATATTTATTTTAAGGTATGCTTCAAGCCCAAGAACCAAGTCCAAGTCCAAGTCCAAGTCTTTGATAGTTAATATATATTAATATAAATACGTACTTACACAATTACTTGAGATCATTCTTAATGTCAAGGTAATAGAGTCAAAAAACATATGACTATAAATATTTGGGAAGATTCTAACCTTAAAGAATTTTAAAGAATAACATGCTTAACTTCAAATTTAAAATTGTTACATCGACAAATAAGAGAAAATAATAAATTTGCAATCTATTGGTAAGGATCATTTAAGGAAATATATTCTACCTAATTCATTAACGATGATGGAAGTTTCATTCAATAAAACATTTATCTATTATTAC
Organism: Solanum gracilifrons; assembly: GCA_029582605.1. NCBI lineage: Eukaryota > Viridiplantae > Streptophyta > Magnoliopsida > Solanales > Solanaceae > Solanum > Solanum gracilifrons. Next base: position 32,509 of record JAJOOH010003216.1, on the reverse strand, counting down.
ATGCTGCACAAGTAAATATAAATAATTATAATTGAAATAGTTATCGATAATTGTTCCTTCCCTTCTAATTGAATTAGACTTAGCACTTATGACGTGTTGTTAAATAGTGTATGAATTGACGCATTATCACTTGAATGTATTCCTTTTGAAATATGATTGAGTTGTTTTGACAATCCTTTTGAAATTCATATTTTCGTCAATCTTGTATGTGATCTTATAACAATATGCATCTAGAAACTTCATCCTAAAATTATTTAAGCCTAATCACCCAAATTCAAGCTGACGTATCCGTAGGTTTTTTTCAAGAATTATTCTTATCCTAAACGATTAGAATTTTTTTAAAATTTGGTATATACCAATTCATAAGTTCATAATCACATTTTTACTATAAATGCCCAGTTATATGCGATCTCCAAACAATGTACATTTGTTAACTTTATCCGAAAATTATTTACTTGTCATTACCAAAATTCCAGTTAGCATATCTATACATTTTTCAAAAGTCATTGATCTTATTGTAAAAGATATCTGTATTTCTGAATATGGTATGATAATTAATAAGTCCACAAATACATTTTACTATAAATGCTCAATGCAATCTCTTTCATAGCCACCATCAAGAAAAATATATTATTTTACATAGTTTATTACATCTCAAGCAAGGTTTCTACTTATTAACTTTATATTTATGAAAAAATTTAATGTATGAGTGTATGCATGAGTGGTTTTGATGAGATTATTTACTATTTTAAACTAATTATTATTCTAATTTTATTTTATGTGTAGCTAAAATGATTACTTTCATCAACAACAACAACAAGTTCAACAATAAGAAAATGGTGTTCATAATGGGAGCAACAGGAACGGAAAAATCTCGTCTCTTTGTTGACCTTTTCACCCATTTTTGAAGAGAAATAATCAACTCAGACAAAATTCAAGTGTATAAGGGACTAGAACTCGTGACCAACAAGATTACACACGCTGAGAAACAAGGTGTACGAAAGTATTTGCTAGGTATACATATTTGAAAAAGATATTATTTTGTGATTCCTTTATTTTGATGTGAATATTAATTGACAATTATTTTGTTTCACAATTCTCTAGGTGAAATTGAGCCAGATTCCAACTTCACGGCGGAAGATTTCTGTCTGAAGTTCATTGTCTACATAGAAATTTTTTGAAGACTCAATGTGTTCCAATTATTGTTGGAGGGTCAAATTCAAATATTGAAAAACTTGTGGAAGACCCTATATTCATGTTCAAACATAAGCATGGCAGTTGCTTTATTTGGATTGATGTAGAGCAATCAGTCTTGAACCGTACAGTTGATACGAGGGTTGATGAAATGGTCAATGCAGGTAGTTTTTGTAGTTATTTTATATATGAATCAAAATATAATAATGATTCTAACCAAAACTTTTATTATATAGTTTTCTTAATAATACTTTTTGTTTTCAAATATATGTTCATCTAAATAAAACTATTCTTAAATTTATGTTGCATGCAGGGTTGGTGGATGAGGTGCGGCAAATTTTCATTCCAGATGCAGATTAAACCAAAGGAATCCGATGGTCCATTAGTGTCCTTGAAATGGCCAAATATTTAAGGGAAGAAAAAAATGTAGACGGAGATGATGAATCAAAGAAGATGATTCTTCAAGCTTCAATTTCAAGTATCAAGCGTAATACTCATATATTACTTTGTAACCAACTTGATAATATTCTGGATTACTAAATGAGAAAATGTGGTCAGTGCATCATATTATTGCTACTGATGATTTCAAAGAAGATAGAAAAGAAGCTGCTGACGAAGCATCGAGGAATACTGTTTTTAAACCATGTCTAGATATTGTGGAAATATTTCTCATAAATGATGATCACAATGTTAGTATTGAGTGTACATAAACTATTATTATCTCTATCTTGTGTTTTTTCTCTCTTGGTCACTTTAATTTTTGACCTATTATGTACGGTTTGTATCGAACTACAGATATATATACTATTCTTGTCTGTAAAATCATTGTTATTTATAGAGGAAATATTTAAGCTTTATAAAAATATTTATTTTATGGTCCGATCCAAAACCAAGCGCCAAGTCCAAGTCCAAGTCTTTGATATTTAATATATATTAATAGAAATACGTACTTACACAATTACGTGAGATCTGTAACATCTTGCAATTCTAAATATCTAGGAAGAAGCTAAGAATTGGAAATAGTGATTTTTGGAAAGAATTGAAATCTGGAAATTTGTTTAAGTTAAAAGTGAGTTTTTGGTCAACTTCAAACGGCCATAAATCCTAGATAAGTATGAGTTAGGTGTACTTAGAGATATGGTTGGAAATCTCTTTGAACTATCTATCCAACGCCGCCGAGTTTGCATTATTTCGAGTTCGTATGAGTGAATTATATCCTTTGGAAGTTGGGCTGTTCGAATAAGGAAAGTCTAAAACCGGATTTTTGGAAGGGTAAACTAGTAATTTCTATAATTAATTTCATAATTCGTTTTTAAGACTTAATTGGGGTAAAAATCAGATTTTATTCAGTTTAGAAAAAAAAAAGTTGAGTTCACGCTAGGGCTTGGAGAAAAGAGAAAAGAGAAAAGAGAAAAGAGAAGGAAGTTCAAGATTCGTCAAGAACGTTCAAGAATTGCTCATGGATTTCGTCGGGGTGATCCCTACAAGGCATGTGAGATCCTTTAGTGAAGGATAGTTCACCCACACACCAACTTGTTTCAATTCAACGATTTTGGGTTGTTTACATGTTAAGAAGTGAAGTTCTTGAAGAATATTGTTGAATTCTTGTTGGTTGATTGTTGATTGCCTAGTGTTGATTTGATTCGTGTTTCTGGGTTGTTTTTCGAGTTGAATCTATTGGGTATTGAGGGTACTAATGATCCTAAGTGTTTGGGGAAAGAACCATAAAAGTTTAGAGGGTTTAGAGATGAAAAACGAAGGAGATAAGTCGGAGTTTGCTGGGGAAGGGGTTGGGGCGCAACGCCTCTCAGAGCGCCCCACTTCAGAGTTTGAAGTTTGGCTTCTGGGGCGACGCGCCAGCCAGAGCGCCACAACTTCACCTCTGAAGTTTGTGCTCTGGTGCCCTACGCCTCTCGGAGCGCCAAGGACGCCAGTTCATCCCATTCTTCCCCCATCTGTTCGTACTAGTTTCTAAGTGATGTACCAATTTTTCCTAGTCAATTCCAACACTCTTAAGTACATCTAAACATCATGAAATCATCCATAAACATGAGATCATGAAACTTGAATCCATAATTCAATTCAAGGAAAGTTAAGATCAAAGTCAAAGAAGTTAAGAGTCAAGTCTAGAAGTTAAGAAGCAAGTCAAAGCAAAGTTTCTTAAAGTTTTCAAGAGTCTTTATTAAACGTTTAAAATTTGTTTTAAGGCTCAAGTTTCAAGTAAAGTAAAGAGTAAAGAGTTGAGTTCATTTCTCAAAAGTTATTAGGGGACTAAGTATTCCCAAAGAGTTTATAAATGTTTTCACACTTGAGCAAGAAAAGGGAACATCGATCCCAAGAGAGATTTTAAGCTAAGTTTTGAGTAATTATCTCAATTCAAAGAAAGAGTTTTGTTTTAACAAACATATGAGCTAAGTATATTTTTGGGAGTAGTATTGAGCACCGATATGGGGATGCGAGTTCATATTAACTCAAGTCTCCATAAACCATGTATACATCATGGATATTGATGGGTCATACTTTTTTGATGATCACATAAGTTAAGCTAGTGGATCCACTAAGTTAATAAGTTCTATATGACGGCAAAGTATAGGACAGTCTGGCAACGTGATGGTAAAAACGCTGTATCACCACTTAGGCTCATAGTGATGGTTGTCGGTTAGAGAAATCCTACAGTAGTAATTGCATCGTTCCTCTAGAGGTTTTGCTTAGTATGAATGGGGGTATGAGACTTCATTCGTGCATTGCACAAGTAGACTTTGAGAGGGAGCATGGTATGCCTTTTATGATATTATGATTTTGAGTTGACATCATGTTTTAAACAGTTTTCCGTTTTCTTAATAATGCACTTGTTTTAAACTTCTTTATAATGTATTGAGTTCAGTTAAGTTTATTCATAAATTGAGAAGAGCCAAGGTAAGTGTTTCTTTCAGAATTTTTTCAAGCCTATGTTATGTTTAGCATTCCAACTCGCATACTCGTGCATTCAATGTACTGATGCCAGTTGGCCTGCATCGTATTATGATGTAGACACAGGTAACCAGGATCAGCATCTAGCGCCTCGTTGATCAGGTTCAGCACTCCGAGTCAGTTGGTGAGCCTCCTTGTATTCTGGAGGACTCTTTTATCATTTGCTTTCTAGTTTTCAGTTGTTAGGATGATCGGAGGTCTTGTCCCGACATCCCTCTTGTTTTAGAGGCTTCATAGACAGATAGTATTAGGTCTTTAGTCTTATTTATTTCAGTTGTATACGTTTAATACTTGAGATGCCATTTTTGGCTAAGTTATTATCTTTTAAGTTATTACATGAGCTATATCTCTTGTGTTTAAGTCTTTCGTTGAGTAAGAAAGCCGGGCCAAGGGTTTGCTTAGGGCCAACAATGGTTCTCGAGTGCCAGTCCCGCCCAGGGTGTAGGCTCGGGGAGTGACAAGATCATTCTTAATGTCAATGTAATATAGTGAAAAATTAAATGACTATAAATGTTTGGGAAGATTCTAACCTTAAAGAATTTTAAAGAATAACATTCTTAAGTCCAAATTTAAAACTGTTACATAGACAAAGAAGAGAAAATAAAAATTTGCAATATATCGGTAAGGATCATTTAAGGAAATATGTTCTATCTAATTCAATCACGATGATGGAAGCTTCATTCAATAAAACATTTATCTATTATTACATGTTGCACAAGTAAATATAAATAATTTTAATTGAAATAATTATCGATAATTGTTCCTTCCCTTCTAATAGAATTAGGCTTAGCACTTATGATGTGTTTTTAAATAGTGTATGAATTGACGCATTATCACTTGAATGTATTCCTTCATAAATATTATTGAGTTCTTTTTACAATCCTTTTGAAATCCATATTTTCGTCAATCTTGTATGTGATCTCACAACAATGTGCATCTAGAAACTTCATCCTATAATTATTTAAGCCTAATCACCCAAATTCAAGCTGACGTATCTGTAGGTTTTTTACAAGATTTTTTCTTACCGTAAAAGATTTTTTTTTTTTTAAAAAAAATTTGGTAATCACATTTTTACTATAAATGCCCAGTTATATGCGATCTCCAAACAATGTACATTTGATAACTTTATCCGAAAATTATTTACTTGTCATTACCAAAATTCCAGTTGGCATATCTATACATTTTTCAAAATTCATTGATCTTATCCTAAAAGATATCAGTATTTCTGAATATGGTAGGATAATTAATAAGTCCACAAATACATTTTACTATAAATGCTCAATGCAATCTCTTTCATAACCACCATCAAGAAAAATATATTATTTTACATAGTTTATTACATCTCAAGCAAGGTTTCTACTTATTAACTTAATATTTATAAGATTTTTAATGTGTGAGTGTATGCATGAGTGGTTTTGATGAGATTATTTACTATTTTAAACTAATTATTATTATAATTTTATTTTATGTGTAGCTAAAATGATTACTTTCATCAACAACAACAACAAGTTCAACAAGAAGAAAGTAGTGTTCATAATGGGAGCAACAGGAATGGGAAAATCTCGTCTCTCTATTGACCTTGCCACCTATTTTTGAGGAGAAATAATCAACTCGGACAAAATGCAAGTGTATAAGGGACTTGAAATCGTGACCAACAAGATCACTGTCACGACCCGAGCCTACACCCTGGACGTGATCGACACTCGAAGACCATTGCTGGTCCCCAAGCGAACCCTCATCCTGGCTTACTACAAGCGGAAAACTGATTCAAGCATACAAAGCTTAAAAACTGAAATAAAAGTTCATAAAATTTAAATTCAAACTTTAACTCAAATGAAAACTTTGAATAATAAATATATTCAACTCGCCCCAAAATTGGTTACTTAAGTCTTTGAAACTCTTAATAAAATAAATGAAAAGACCTCTGAAACTCTATTGTCTATCTATGAAGCCTCTAACTGATAAAGATGGAAATCGGGACAAGACCCACGACCTCCTAACAACTGATATAACTGAAAGGTAATGAAATCCTCCGAAAGCAAGGAGGCTCACCATAGCTAACTCGAACTCCCAGATGTATCAACAAATCTTTTGTTGATGATCCTGAATACATGTGTCTGTATCATGAGAAGATGTAGGCCAAATGGCTCAGTACGTGGAATGTATGAGCATGTAAAGGAAATTCTAAAACATAAACATAAGCTTGAAACTTAGTAAAATGGAAACATACTTACCTCTTCTCAAAATTACTCAACTCAAGGAATACTCAAGGATATTCAAAACTACTCAAACTTACTCACATCAGAAGTACTCAAGGATAAGATACACAACTCAGAGATTAGATATTCGACTCTGGGTACTCAACTCAATATAAAGCAAGATACACATGCATTATATGGAAAGCTTTATAAAACAGTAAAAACAACTTACTTCGTTAAAGAAAATGCAATAACAAACCCAACTTTACTTATATAATAAAGTAATATAGTTTATGAGGGAGATTCTCTAACCGAAAACCACCACTATGAGCCTAAGTTTTGATACAACGTCTTTCCCACGCTGCCAGAACTGTCCTATACTTTGCCGTCATATAGAACGCTTAACTTAGTGGATCCACTAGCTTAACTTATGTGATCATCTAAAAAGTATGACCCATTAATACCTATGCTGGCTACATGGTTTATGGAGACTTGAGTTATCTGAACTAGCATCCCCATATCGGTGCTCAATACTACTCCCAAAACGTACTTAGCTCATATGTTTGTAAAAACAAAAATCTTTCTTTGGTTTGAGATAATTTCTCAAAACTTAGCTTAAAAGCTCTCTTGGAAATCTTAGTGTCCTCTTTACTGAAAAACTCGCTCAGAGGCTCTTTTGAAATCTCAGTTTCCTTTCTTGTTTAAATGTGAAAACATTTACTCTTTGGGAATACATAGTCCCAATATACTCTTTTGAAGAAATGAACTCAACTTTTTACTCTTTGCTTAACTCAAAACTTAAGTCTTAAAGCAAAGTTAAAACGTTTGAAAAAGATTCTTAAAATATGGTTCACACCGAATTATGGACGTGAACGACTCAATGGAAGGTTTTCAATAACCATAGATAGAACTTAACACTTGGAACTCAAGAACTTCAATAATACTACTCACTTCAATAATGATCAACTTAGAGGGTTCATGCGGAATTATGAGCTTGAACTATTCAACTCAAGGACTGAAAGATACTTCTTATCTCAAGACTGTTCGATTTATAATTTTCATGCGGAATTATAGGCGTGAACAACTCAACTCGTGGACTTCATGGGTAATAGGTAATAGTCCCATGATTAGGAATGTAATCTCAAATGGGTGAGAAACTCAATACTTAAGACTTAGGATCTATAGATATTTCTCCTCTCATAGAAACTCAACTTCTGGAGTTCATGCGGAATTTAATGGCATGAATGACTTGACTCGTAGGTCTGCATAACATTATGGAACTCATGATACAATCTTCTCATTCTCTAAATTACTTCCTTAAAACTTAGTTCAAATCGATAGTTGATCTCAAAGGATTTACAATTGAACTCAAAGGCTTTCTTGAACTTTACTCTTAACTCTCTCTTAAATGTGAAATATGAATTCAAGATTTTTGGTTCATGATATGAAGGATCCCATGATGACAAAGTAGATTCATGAATTCATTCTGCTCATCCTCATACTCACTTGCTCGAGTCTTGGAACAAGTTACTAATAATTGTAGAAGACTCCTCAAAAAGGTTTGGAAGAACTCTCAAACTTGACTCTCAACTCTACCTTGAATTGGAGTTATGAGTTCAACTTTATGATCATGTTAGGAATGGTTTTAGGTTTTTAGAAGTAGCTTAGAGTAGTTAGAATCGGAAAGGAGTGAAGGTGCACTTTAAACGAACTCAAACGGGGAAACCGACGACAAACTAGGTGGGGCAGGCGACCCTGGCGCTATGGGTGGTGCGAGGTGCCAGCCGCTAAATTTAATAGGTGGGTTTGGGGCTCTCTGGCAGGGGCATCGCGCCAGGCCCCAACCCAGAAAATTCAGCAAGTTTATTTTCTCGTTTCCTCACCCTATTTCGCCTAGAATCAAATGGTTTCTTCCCCAATCACTTAGAATTGATTACTTAACATAAGTGCACTCTAATCTACTCAATACATCCCTTAAAACACTCTGTTTGATCTCAAGAAATCATCCAAACCCAACACAACAGGATTTAGAATGAACTTTAAGAACACCTATCAAGAACCCATCAAGAACTCAAATCTTTCAACTTCAAGAATGAAATTTGCGCTGAAAATAACATATTTGGCGTGTGGGTTAACAAACCCAACACTATGGAAGCTTACATACCTCTTAGGGATCAAACCCATGGCGAAAATCCGTTACAATACGCAAGAATCTCGACGAACGCTTGATCCTCTCGTCTTTTCTCTTCTTCTCTCTTCTTATCTCTTCTTCTTTTGTTTTCTTGAACTCTCAACTAAAACCCTAGGCGTAAACTAGGATTATAAAACTGAACCTAATCAGATTATACCCCTAAAATATTACTAAGAATGAATTAAATCTGATTGGGTAAGGAAAAGACCAAAATACCCCTCTAAATCTCGATTTTGACTTTCCTTAATTGGCAGCCTAACTTCAAAAGGTTATATCTCACTCATCTGGCCTCGAAACTTAGAAAACTCGGCAGCGTTGGAAATATAATTCAAAGATATTTCCTACGGTATCTGGTAGCACACCTAAATCATCCTGAACTAGGAGTTATGGTCGTTTGAAGTCGACCTAAAACTCATACTTAGCTTAACTTGCAAAATTTCAGATTTTCCTATTTCCAATTTAATTCTTTTGCGAACTCAAGGTGCTACATCTAGTGACCTTAACCCTTAAGAAATTTTTAATTCCATGGTAAAGTCTCACTCACTACGAAGAACGGTTCGAGTCTTAGTTCAAAAATTTTCTGGGCTGTTACAATATCTCCCCTTTGGGATCATTCGTGTTCGAATGACGACTAGACTGGGTTACTCTTACTAAGGTTTGAGTCTAATGGTATAATCTTACTATATTCAAGATTAACCCAAATACTTAAGTTCGGGTTCTATACCTTGATAGGGAATCTCATCCCAAGATTATTGCTCCTTACCGCCACATTCAAGCTTAGTACTCTAGCAACTCCATGGACTCCTACTAACTAACTCCTTCAGAACCAACTAAGGGCACTCATTTAAGTATTTCTCTTAATAAAACCTAATCCTCTTCTTCCTCATTGTTAATAACCTTAGATGGAAATAACACACCATCACTAAAACGATAAGAACATCAACCTCCTCTTTTTAACATCACTCTATTACACAAAGGACCTCTAAAAAGATATCCCCCAAACTCTTTGAATTCATTACCATCTAAACCTCAAACACTTGACTTGATTTCTCATCTTGTCATCTCCCCCTTAGGTCTAAAGATTACACTTGAAAGCTATGGACCTATTCCATCATCTCTAAACTGGTCTACAATCATCTTATGGTAATACTTGGTAATACTTATCTCATGGCTACTAAACTCTCAATAAACAGGTATTGAGACCTCTTTCTAAGATGTTTCTCTTAACCTCTTTCGATTGCATACCCTCTCGGTACACCTCTTAACGCTTTAGTTACTCTTGTGACTTAGCCACACTTCACTCCCTTTATTTGAAGGTTAGGGTCTCTCACTTGTACCACTCATATCTATTCTAGCTAACATCTCAATTCCTCAGTTACTCTATGTCAAGTCTTCTAGATCAAATCTCAAGACTAACATCATCACCCTCATGTTGTCATTCTTTTGATCATGACACTCATCTCAAATTCAAGCTTAATGTTTATGACTAAACCCGAATATTAATATGATTGCTCGCCTACTACACAAACTCACCACTACTATACACCAATTTTAGAAACACTCGTCCACTAGGACCTTATGACAAGTAGTTAATCCTCACTTCTTAGAATTCATTCTTACAATTTAATATCACATTTCCCTTCACAACTTGAGTACTATTCACTCATTCACTATACATTAATGCCTAGTTAGTTCTATAACTCTTTGAATATTAAGGCTCTCCCTCAAAATCATAAGCCTAGCTTAGATCTATCACTTTATGAATACATCTGCTCTTCTATTCAACACTTACACTTGGTCATTACCTACATAATGACACTTCATAACAAATTCCTTTCTAGCTAAAACAGACTGTGCCTCCTATGGTGGAATCTTTACAACTCATCACTTCTTAGTCTACCCATAAGGGAAAACTCCTCATTACTAACTTATTAGGTGCATGACTATAATAACATAGCTTGCCTCATCACTATTTCCCTTTCTAGGATTACTAAACCTCTGGATAGTTTCCTCTAACTATAGGCTCTTTCACTACTACTGCTTATGATCTCGTAGCTCATGCTACCTTTTCGGGTGAAAATATTACCCAAACTCTAAACATACTTCTTAAAAAGGATCTCAGCTGAAACAAGGCTAAAGGAAAAGAGTACAACTCACTTTTAGCTCAAATGCACGATTCATATGAATATGAGGGCATTACTCTTAAACTGAATAATTAACTTACTCTGGGCTCCTCTTAAACCCCTCTAGAGTTTCTTGACTTTCTCAAAAATCTTGCTCAGAACAACTCATCCATAAGGATGTTTACACTTTACTTTTCAACCACCTCTGGCATGATGGGTAGTCGAATGAATTCTAAGAAATGGAGGAGTAAGAATAAAATCTCTAGGACATAGATCTATTGCACGACTAAGAGTAAGAAAGAAGGGAAACTTTTCTTAAATGTCTACAGTCCCTCATTTATAGAAGTGGGGCCCTCACAACCATAAAAAAGATCTTAGTGACACGGCTTCATACACACCCTAGGACACTTGAACTCTGTGCTCTGATACCAAGTCTGTCACGACCCGAGCCTACACCCTGGACGTGGCCGGCACTCGAAGACCAATGCTGGTCCCCAAGCGAACCCTCATCCTTGCTGACTACAAGCAAAAAACTGATTCAAGCATACAAAGCTTAAAAACTGAAATAAAAGTTCATAAAACTTCAATTAAAACTTTCACTCAAATGAAAACTCTGAATAATAAAATATATTCCACTCTCCCCAAAATTGGCAACTTAAGTCTTTGAAACATTTAATAAAATAAATGAAAAGACTTCTGAAACTCTACAGTCTATCTATGAAGCCTCTAACTGATAAAGATGGAAATCGGGACAAGACCCACGACCTCCTAACAACTGATATAAATGAAAGGTAAATGAAATCCTCCGAAAGCAAGAAGTCCTACTATAGCTAACTTGAACTCGCGGATGTATCAATGAATCTCCTGCTGATGATCCTGAATACCTGTGTCTGTATCATGAGAAGATGCAGGCCAAATGGCGCAGTACGTGGAATGTACGAGCATGTAAAGGGAATTCTAAAACATAAACAAAAGCTTGAAACTTGATAAAATGGAAACATACTTACCTCTTCTCAAATTTACTCAACTCAAGGAATACTCAAGGATATTCAAAACTACTCAAACTTACTCAACTCAGAAGTACTCAAGGATAAGATACTCAACTTAGAGATTAGATATTCGACTCTGGGTACTTAACTCAATATAAAGCAACAATACACATGTAATATATGGAAAGCTTTATAAAACAGTAAAAACAACTTACTTCGTTAAAGAAAATGCAATAACAAACTCAACTTTACTTATATAATAAAGTAATATAGTTTCTGTGGGAGATTCTCTAACCGAAAACCACCACTATGAGCATAAGTGGTGATACAACGTCTTTCCCATGCTGCCAGAACTATCCTATACTTTGTCGTCATATAGAACACTTAACTTAGTGGATCCACTAGCTTAACTTATGTGATCATCTAAAAATTATGACCCATTAATACCCATGCTGGCTACATGGTTTATGGAGACTTGTGTTGTCTAAACTCGCATCCCCATATCGATGCTCAATACTACTCCCAAAACGTACTTAGCTCATATGTTTGTAAAAACAAAAATCTTTCTTTGGTTTGAGATAATTACTCAAAACATAGCTTAAAAGCTCTCTTGGAAATCATAGTGTTCTCTTTACTGAAAAAACTAGCTCAAATGCTCTTTTGAAATCTCAGTTTCCTTTCTTGTTTAAATGTGAAAACATTTACTCTTTGGGAATACATAGTCCCAATATACTCTTTTGAAGAAATGAACTCAACTTTTTACTCTTTGCTTAACTCAAAACTTAAGTCTTAAAGCGAATTTTAAACGTTTGTAAAAGATTTTTAAAATATGGTTCACACCGAATTATGGACGTGAACGACTCAATGGAAGGTTTTCAATAACCATAGATAGAACTTAACACTTGGAACTCAAGAACTTCAATAATACTACTCACTTCAAGAATGCTCAATTTAGAGGATTCATGCGGAATTATGAGCATGAACTACTCAACTCAAGGACTCAAAAATACTTCTTATCTCAAGACTGTTCGGCTTATAATGTTCATGCAAAATTATAGGCGTGAACAACTCAACTCATGGACTTCATGGGTAATAGGCAATAGTCCCATGATTAGGAATGTAATCTCAAAAGGGTTAGAAACTCAATAATTAAGACTTATGATCTAAAGATATTTCTCCTCTCATAGAAACTCAACTTCTGGAGTTCATGCGGAATTTAATGGCATGAACGACTTGACTCGTAGGTCTACATAACATTATGGAACTCATGATACAACTCTTCTCATCCTCTAAATTACTTCCTCAAAACTTAGTTCTAATCGATAGTTGATCTCAAAGGATTCACAATTGAACTCAAAGGCCTTCTTGAACTATACTCTTAACTCTCTCTTGAATGTGAATTATGAATTCAAGAGTTTTGGTTCATGATATGAAGGATATCATGATGACAAAATAGATTCATGAATACATTCTGCTCATCCTCATACTCACTTGCTCGAGTCTTGGAACAAGTTACTAATAATTGTAGAAGACTCCCCAAAAAGAATCTAAGGGACCTTATCAAAAAGGTTTGAAAGAACTCTCAAACTTGACTCTCAACTCTACCTTGAATTTGATTTATTAATTCAAGGTTATGATCATGTTAGGAATGGTTTTAGGTGTTTAGAATTAGCTTAGAGTAGTTAGAATAGAAAAGGAGTGAAGGTGCACTTTAAACGAACTCAAACGGGGAAACCGACGACAAACTGGATGGGGCAGGCGACCCTAGCGCTATGGGTGGCGTGGGGGGCCAGCCTCTAAACTTCAGAGGTGGGTTTGGGGCTCTCTGGCAGGCGCATCATGCCAAGCCCCAACCAAGAAAATTCTGCAAGTTTATTTTCTTGTTTTGTCTCACCCTATTTCGCCTAGAATCGAATGGTTTCTTCCTCAATCACTTAGAATTGATTGCTTAACATAAGTACACTCTAATCTACTCAATACATCCAGTAAAACACTCACTTTGATCTCAAGAAATCATCCAAAACCCAACACAACAAGATTTAGAATGAACTTCAAGAACACCTATCAAGAACTCAAATCTTTCAACTTCAAGAATGAAATTTGCGCTAAAAATAAATTGTTTGGCGTGTGGGTGAACAAATCCAACACTATGAAAGCTTACATACCTCTTAGGTATCAAACGCATGGTGAAAATCCGCTATAATACTCAAGAATCTCGACGAACGCTTGATCCTCTCCTCTTTTCTCTTCTTCTCTCTTCTTCTTTTCTCTTCTTGAACTCTCAACTAAAACCCTAGACATAAACTAGGATTATAAAACTGAACCTAATCAGATTATACCCCTAAAATATTACTAAAAACGAATTAAATCTGATTGGGTAAGGAAAAGACCAAACTACCCCTCTAAAACCTGGTTTTGACTTTCCTTAATTGGGCAGCCTAACTTCAAAAGGTCATATCTCACTCATGCAACCTCGAAACATAGCAAAATTGGCAGCGTTGGAAAGATAATTCAAATATCTTTACTACGGTATCTGGTAGCACACCTAAATCATCCTGATCTAGGATTTATGGTTGTTTGAAGTCGACCCAAAGCTTATACTTAGCTTAACTTGCAAAATTACAGATTTTGCTATTTCGAATTTAATTGTTTTTCGAACTCAAGGTGCTACATCTAGTGACCTTAACACTTAAGACACTTTAAATTCCCTGGTAAAATCTCACTCACTACGAAGAACGGTTCGAGTCTTAGTTCGAAAATTTTATGGGGTGTTACAATCACACACGTTGAGAAACAAGGTGTACGACAATATTTGCTAGGTATACATATTTGAAAAAGTCATTTTTTTGTGATTCCTTTATTTTAATGTGAATATTAATTGACAATTATTTTGTTTCATAATTTGTTAGGTGAAATTGAGCAAGATACCAACTTCATGGCCGTAGATTTTTGTCTGAAGTCCATTGTCTACATGGAAATTTTTTTGAAGACTCAATGTGTTCCAATTATTATTGGAGGGTCAAATTCATATATTGAAAAACTTGTGGAAGACCCTGTATTCATGTTCAAACATAAGTATGGCAATTGCTTTATTTGGATTAATGTAGATCAATCAGTCTTGAACCGTACATTTGACACGAGGGTTGATGAAATGGTCAATGCAGGTAGTTTTTGTAATTATTTTATATATGAGTCAAAATAAAATAATGACTCTAACTAAAACTTTTCTTATATAGTTTTCTTAATAATACTTTCGGTTTACATATATATGTTCACCTAAATAAAACCATTCTTAAATTTATGTTGCATGCAGGGCTGGTGGATGAGGTTAGATAAATTTACATTCCAGATGCAAATTACACCAAAGGAATCCGACGATCCATTGATGTCCCTGAAATGGACAAATATTTAAGGTAAGAAAAAAATATAGACGGAGATGATGAATCATAGAAGATGATTCTTCAAGCTTCAATTTCAAGTATCAAGCGTAATAATCGTATATTAATTTGTAACCAACTTGACAAGATTCAACGATTAATAAATGAGAAAATGTGGTCGGTGCATCATATTATTGCTACTGACGTTTTCAAAGAAGATAGAAAAGAAGTGGTTGACGAAGCATGGAGGAATACTGTTTTTCAACCATTCCTAGATATTGTGGAAAGATTTCTCAAAAATGATGATCACAATATTAGTATTGAGTGTACATAAACTATTATTATCTCGATCTTGTGTTATTTTTTCTCTTGGTTACTTTAATTTTTGACCTATTTTGTACTGTTTGTATTGAATTACAGATATATATACTATTCTTGTCTGTAAAATCATTTTTATTTATAGAGTAAATATTTAAGCTTTGTAAAATATTTATTTTAAGGTCCGATCCAAGTCCAAGCGCCAAGTCCAAGTCCAAGTCCAAGTCTTTGATATTTATTATATATTAATATAAATACATACTTACACAATTACATGAGATCATTCCTAATGTCAAGGTAATAGAGTGAAAAAATAAATGACTATAAATGGTTGGGAAGATTCTAACCTTAAAGAATTTTAAAAAATAATATTCTTAACTCAAAATTTAAATTTGTTACATAGAAAAAGAAGAGAAAATAATAAATTTGCAATCTATCGGTAATGATCATTTAGGGAAATATATTCTACCTAATTCAATTACAATGAAAGAAGCTTCATTCAATAAAACCTTTATCTATTATTACATGCTACACAGGTAAATATAAATAATTGTAATTGAAATAGTTATAGATAATTGTTCCTTCCCTTCTAATTGAATTAGACTTAGCGCTTATGACGTGTTGTTAAATAGTGTATGAATTGACGCATTATCACTTGAATGTATTCCTTCAGAAATATTATTGAGTTCTTTTTACAATCCTTTTGGAATCCATATTTTCGTCATTCTTGTATGTGATCTCATAACAATGTGTATTTAGAAACTTCATTCTAAAATTATTTAAGCCTAATCACCCAAATTCAAGTTGACGTATCTTTAGGTTTTTTTCAAGATATATTCTTATCCTAAAAGATATGATTTTTTTTTAAAATATGGTATTTACCACTTCATAAGTTCATAATCACATTATTACTATAAATGCCCTGTCATATGCGATCTCCAAACAATTTACATTTGATAACTTTATCCTAGAATTATTTACTTGTCATTACCAAAATTTCAGTTGACATATCTATACATTTTTCAAAAGTCATTGATCTTATCCTAAAAGATATCAGTATTTCTGAATATGGTATGATAATTAATTAGTCCACAAATACATTTTACTATAAATGCTCAATGCAATCTCTTTCATAACCACCATCAAGAAAAGTATATTATTTTACATAGTTTATTACATCTCAAGCAAGGTTTCTACTTATTAACTTTATATTTATAAGATTTTTTTAATGTATGAGTGTATACATGAGTGGTTTTCATGAGATTATTTACTAATTTAAACAAATTATTATTATGATTTTATTTTAGTGTATCTAAAATGAATACTTTCATCAAAAACAACAACAAGTTCAACAAGAAGAAGGTCGTGTTCATAATGGGAGCAACATGAATGGTAAAATCTCATCTTTCTGTTGACCTTGCCACACATTTTTCGAGGACAAAAAAAACTCGGACAAAATACAAGTGTATAAGGGACTTGAAATCGTGACCAACAAGATTACCCACGCTGAGAAACAAGGTGTACGACACTATTTGTTAGGTATACATATTTGAAAAAGACATTTTTTTGTGATTCCTTTATTTTAATGTTAATATTAATTGACAATTATTTTGTTTCACAATTTTTTAGGTGAAATTGAGCTAGATTCCAACTTCACGGCCGAAGATTTCTGTCTGAAGTCCTTTGTCTACATAGAAATTTTTTTGAAGACTTAACGTTTTCTAATTATTGTTGGAGGGTCAAATTCATATATTGAAAAACTTGTGAAAGATACAGTATTCATGTTCAAACATAAGTATGACAGTTACTTTATTTAGATTGATGTAGAGCAATCAGTCTTGAACCGTACGATTGACACGAGGGTTGATGAAATGGTCAACTAAAACTTTTCTTATATAGTTTTCTTAATAATACTTTTGGCTTACAAATATATGTTCACCTAAATAAAACCATTCTTAAACTTATGTTGCATGAAGGGCTGGTGGATGAGGTGCGGCAAATTTTTATTCCAGATGCAGATTACACCAAAGGAATCCAACTGCCAATTGGTGTCCCTGAAATGGCCAAATATTTAAGGGAAGAAAAAAATATAGACAGAGATGATGAATCAAAGAAGATAATTCTTCGAGCTTCAATTTCAAGAATCAAGTGTAATACTCGTATATTAATTTGTAACCAACTTGACAAGATTCAACGATTAATAAATGAGAAAATGTGGTTGGTGCATCATATTATTGTGGAACACCCAAGAAAATTTTCGAACTAAGACTCGAACCATTTTTTGTAGTGAGTGAGATTTTACCAAGGTATTTAAAATTTCTTAAGTGTGAAGGTCACTATGTAGCAGCTTGAGTTTCAAAATAAATTAAATTGGAAATAGCAAAATCTGAAATTTTGCAAGTTATGCTTAAGTATGAGTTTTGGGTCTACTTCAAAGGACTATAACTCCTAGCTCAGGATGATTTAGGTGTTCTACCACATATTGTAGCGAAGATCTTTGAATTATATTTCGAACGCCACCAAGTTTTCTAATGTTCGAGTTTGGATGAGTAAGTTATGGCCTTTTGAAGTAAGCTGCCTAGTTAAGGAAAGTTAGCCGGAAATAGTAAGGGGTATTTTGGTGTTTTCCTTACCTAATTAGATTTCATTCATTTTTAGTAATATTTTAAGGTTATAATATGATTAGGTTCAGTTTTATAATCCTAGTTTACACCTAGGGTTTTAGTTGAGGGAAAATAAGAAGAGAAAAGAGGAGAAAAGAGGAGAAAAGAGGAGAGGATTAAGCGTTCGTCGAGATTCTTGCGCCTTGTTGCGGATTTTCGCAATGGGTTTAATCCCTAAGAGGTATGTAAGCTTCCATAGTGTTGGCTTTGTTCACCCACATGCCAAACATGTTATTTTCAGCCCAAATTTCATTCTTGAAGTTGACAGATTTGAGTTCTTGATGTGTTCTTGAAGTTCATTCTAAATGTTGTTGTGTTGGGTTTTGGATGATTTCTTGAGATCAAAGTGAGTTTCTTAAGGGATGTATTGAGTATATTAGAGTGTACTTATGTTAAGTAATCAATTTTAAGTGATTGGGGAAGAAACCATTCGATTCTAGGCGAAATAGGGTGAGAAAACGAGAAAATAAACTTGTTGAATTTTCTGGGTTGGGGCCTGGCGCGATACGCCTGCCAGAGAACCCCAAACCCACTTCTGAAGTTTAGGGGCTGGCGCCCTGAGCCACCCATAGCGCCAGGGTCGTCTACCCTACCCAGTTTATCGTCGGTTGCACTGTTTGAGTTCGTTTAAAGTGTACCTTCACTCCTTTTCGATTCTAACTATTCTAAGCTACTTCTAAACACCTAAAACCATGCCTAACTTGATCATAACCTTGAATTCATAAATCAAATTCAAGGTAGAGTTGAGAGTCAAGTTTGAGAGTTCTTTCAAACTTTTTTGATAAGGTCCCTTAGAGTCTTTCTGAGGAATCTTCTACAAATATTAGTAACTTGTTTCAAGACTCGAGAAATTGAGTATTAGGATGAGGAGAATGTATTCATGAATCTACTTTGTCATCATGAGATCCTCCATAGCATGAACCAAAACTCTTGAATTCATAATTCACATTCAAGAGAGAGTTAAGAGTAAAGTTCAAGAAAGCCTTTTAGTTCAATTGTGAATCCTTTGAGATCAACTATCGATTTGAACTAAGTTTTGAGGAAGTAATTCAGAGAATGAAAAGAGTTGTATCATGAGTTCCATAATATTATGTAGACCTATGAGTCAAGTCGTTCATGCCATTAAATTCCGTATGAACTCCAGAGGTTGAGTATCTATGAGAAGAGAAATATCTTCAGATCCTAATTCTTAAGTATTGAGTTTCTAACCCATTTGAGATTACATTCCTAATCAAGGGACTATTACCTATTACCCATGAAGTCCATGAGTTGAGTTGTTTACACCCATAATTCCGCATGAACATTATAAGTCGAACAGTCTTGAGATGAGAAGTATATTTGAGTCATTGAGTTGAGTAGTTCATGCTCATAATTCCGTATGAACCCTCTAAGTTGAGCATTCTTGAAGTGAGTAGTATTATTGATCTTTTTGAGTTCAAAGTGTTGAGTTCTATCTATGGTTATTGAAAACCTTGCATTGAGTCGTTCACGTCCATAATTCGGTGTGAACCATATTTTAAGAAGTCTTTTACAAACGTTGTAACTTTGTTTTAAGACTTAAGTTTTGAGTTAAGCAAAGAGTAAAGAGTAAAGAGTTGAGTTCAATTCTTCAAAAGAGTATATCGGGACTATATATTCTCAAAGAGTAAATGTTTTCACATTTAAACAAGAAAGGAAACTGAGATTTCAAAAGAGCCTTTGAGCTAGTTTTTCAGTAAAGCGGAAACTATGATTTCCAAGAGAACTTTTAAGCTAAGTTTTGAATAATTATATCAAACCAAAGAAAGAGTTTTGTTTTTACAAACATATGAGCTAAGTACATTTTGGGAGTAGTATTGAGCACCGATATGGGGATATGAGATCAGATAACTCAAGTTTCCATAAACCATGTAGCCATCATGGGTATGAATGGGTCATACTTTTTAGATTATCACATAAGTTAAGCTAGTGGATCCACTAAGTTAAAGCATTCTATATAACGGCAAAGTATATGATAATTCTGGCAGTGTGGGCAAGACGATGTACCACCACTTAGGCTCATAATGGTGGTTGTCGATTAGAGAATCTCCCACCGAAACTATATTACTTTATTATGTAAGTAAAGTTGAGTTTGTTATTGCATTTTATTTAATGAAGTAAGTTGTTTTTACTGTTTTATAAAGCTTTCCATATATTGCATGTTTATTGTTGCTTTATATTGAGTTGAGTACCCAGAGTTGAATATCATATCATTGAGTTGAGTATCTAATCTCTGAGTTGAGTATCTTATCCTTGAGTACTTTTGAGTTGAGTAAGTTTGAGTAGGTTTGAGTATCTTTGAGTATTCCTTGAGTTGAGAAAATTTGAGAAGCGGTAAGTATGTTTCCTTTTTATCAAGTTCAAGCTTATGTTTATGTTTTAGAATTCCCTTACATGCTCGTACATTCCACGTACTGAGCCATTTGGCCAGCATATTCTCATGATGCAGGCACATGTAGTCAGGATCATCAACGGGAGCTTTGTTGATACATCCAAGAGGTTGAGTTAGCTATGGTGAGCCTCCTTGTTTCCGGAGGATTTCATTTACCTTTCAGTTTAGTCAGAATGTCGTGGGGCTTGTCACGACTTCCATTTTTAACAGTTAGAGGCTTCATAGATATCAGTATAGTTGAGAAGTCTGTATCACCTATTTTATTAAGTATTTTAAAGACTGAAGTTGCTTTTTTTATGGCGAGTTATATATATTTTATTATACAGAGTTTTCTTTGGATTTAAAGTTTGTATCTAAGTTTTATGCACTTTTGTTTCAGTTTTAAGCTTTTCCTTGCTTAAGTTAGTCTTCCGCTTGTAGTCAACCAAGAAGAGGGTTCGCTTGGCGACCATAAATGGTTCTTGAGTGCCGGCCACGTCCAGGGTGTAGACTTGGGTCGTGAAAAATTAACTTGGTATTAGAGCACATATTTGAAGTGTCCTAGGGTGTCTATGAAGCCGTAGCAGTAAGATCTTGTTTATGGTTGTGAGGGACCCACTTCTATAAATGAGGGACTACAGACATTTAAGAAAAGTATACCTTCTTACACACTCTTAGTCGTGCAATAGATGTATGTCTTAGAGATTTTATTCTTACTCCTACGTTTCTCAAAATTCATTCAACTACCCATCATACTAGAGGTGGTTGAAAAGTAAAGTGTAAAGATCCTTATGTATGAGTTCTGAGAAACGTAAGAGTAAGAATAAAATCTCAAGTGTAAAGATCCTTATGCATGAGTTGTCCTTAGCAAGAGTCTTGAGAAAGTCAAGAGACCTCAGAGGGGCTTGAGAGAAGCACAAGAGTAAGTTAAGTGTTCAGTTTCAGAGGAATGCACTCATATTCATATGAATCGTGCGTTTGAACTAAAAGCGAGTTGTACTCTTTCCCTTAAGCCTTGTTTCAGCTGAGATCCTTTTAAGAAGCATGTTTAGAGCTTGGGTATGATTTTTACCCGAAAAGGTAGCATGAGTTATGAGATCATGAACAGTAGTAGTGAAAGAGCCTAGAGCTAGAGGAAAGTATGTAGAGGTATAGTAATCTAAGTAAGGGAGATGGTGTTTTAACAATCTATGTTACTATAGTCAAGTACCTAGTAAGTTAGTAATGAGGAGTTTTCCCTTATGGGTAGACTAAGAAGTGATGAGTTGTGAAGATTCCATCATAGGAGGTAGAGTGTGTTGTAGCTAGAAAGGAGTTTTGTGATGAAGTGTCATTGTGTAGGTAATTGAATAGAAGAGCAGGAGTATTCATGAGGTGATGAATCTAAGCTAGGCTTATGATTTTGAGGGAGAGACTTAATATTCAAAGTGTTATAGAACTAATTAGGCATTGATGTATAGTGAATGATTGAATAGTACTCAAGTTGTGCAGGGAAATGTGATATTAAATTGTAAGAATGAATTCTAAGAAGTGAGGATTAATTACTTGTCATAAGGTCCTAGTGGACGAGAGTTTCTAAAATTGGCGTATAGTAGTGGTGAGTTTGTGTAATAGGCGAGCAATCATATTAATATTCGGGTTTAGTCATAAACATTAAGCATGAATTTGAGATGAGTGTCATGATCAAAAGAATGACAACATGATGGTGATGATGTTAGTCTTGATATTTGATCTAGAAGACTTGACATAGAGTAAGTGAGGAATTGAGATGTTAGCTGGAATAGCTATGAGTGGTACAAGTGAGAGACCCTAACCTTCAGATAAAGGTAGTGTAGTAAGAGTAACTAAAGCGTTAAGAGGTGTACCGAAAGGGTATGCAATCAGAAGAGGTTAAGAGCAACATCTTAGAAGGAGGTCTCAGTACCTGTTTATGGAGAGTTTAGTAGCCATGAGATAAGTATTACCAAGTATTAGAGTAAGATGATTGTAGACCAGTTTAGAGATGATGGAATAGGTCCATAGCTTTCAAATGTAAGCTTTAGACCTAAGGGGGAGATGGCAAGATGAGAAATCGAGTCAAGTGTTTGATATTAAGATGGAAATGAATTCCAAAGAGTTTGGGGGATATCTTTTTAGAAGTCCTTTTAGTAATGAAGTGATGTTAGAAAGAGGAGGTTGATGATCCTATCGTGATAATGATGGTGTGATAATTTTGTCTAAGGTTATTAACGAGGAGGAAGAAGAATTTAAGGTTTTGCTATGAGAAATAGATAAATGAGAGCCCTTAGTTGGTTCTGAAGGAGTTAGTTAGTAGGAGTCCATGGAATTGTTAGAATATTAAGCTTTAATGTGGTGTTAAAAAGTAATAGTCTTGGGAGGAGATTCCCTATAGAAAGGTATAGAATGCGAAGCTAAGGATTTGGGTTAAGCTTGAAAATAGTGAGAGAGTGCCATTAGACTCAAACCTTAGTAAGAGTAAACCCATTCCATACCCAGTCCAGTCGTCATTCGAGGACGAATGATCCCAAGGGGGAGCTATTGTAACACCCCGAAAAATTTTCGAACTAAGACTCGAATCGTTCTTTGTAGTGAGTGAGATTTTACCAAGGAATTTAAAAAATTTCAAGTGTTAAGGTCACTATGTAGTACCATGAGTTTCAAAAAGAATTAAATTGGAAATAGCAAAATCTGAAATTTTGCAAGTTATGCTTAAGTATGAGTTTTGGGTCGACTTCAAACGACCATAAATCCTAGCTCAGTATGATTTAGGTGTGCTACCAGATACCGTAGCGAAGATATTTGAATTACCTTTCGAACGCCGCCGATTTTTCTAAGTTTCAGATGAGTGAGATATGGCCTTTTGAAGTAGGCTGCCCAGTTAAGGAAAGTTAGCCGGAAATAGTAAGGGGTATTTTGGTCTTTTCCTTACCCAATCAGATTTAATTCGTTTAGTAATATTTTAAGGGTATAATCTGATTAGGTTGAGTTTTATAATCCTAGTTTACGCCTAGGGTTTTAGTTGAGAGAAAATAAGAAGAGAAAAGAGGAGAAAAGAGGAGAGGATCAAGCGTTCGTCGAGATTCTTGCGCCTTGTTCCATAGTGTTGGCTTTGTTCACCCACATGTCAAATATGTTATTTTTAGCCCAAATTTCATTCTTGAAGTTGACAGATTTGGTTCTTGATGAGTTCTTGATAGGTGTTCTTGAAGTTCATTCTAAATGTTGTTGTGTTGGGTTTTGGATGATTTCTTGAGATCAAAGTGAGTATCTTAAGGGATGTATTGAGTAGATTAGAGTGTACTTATGTTAAGTAATCAATTCTAAGTGATTGGGGAAGAAACCATTCGATTCTAGGAGAAATAGGGTGAGAAAACGAGAAAATAAACTTGCTGAATTTTCTGGGTTGGGGCCTGGCGCGATTCGCCTGCCAGAGAGCCCCAAACCCACCTCTGAAGTTTAGGGGCTGGCGCCCCGAGCTACCCATAGTGCCAGGGTCGCATGCCCCACCCAGTTTGTCGTCGATTTCCCCGTTTGAGTTCATTTACAGTGTACCTTCACTCCTTTTCGATTCTAACTACTTTAAGCTACTTCTAAACACCTAAAATCATGCCTAACTTGATCATAATCTTAAATTCATAAATCAAATTCAAGGTAGAGTTGATAGTCAAGTTTGAGAGTTCTTTTAAACCTTTTTGATAAGGTCCCTTAGAGTCTTTCTGAGGAGTCTTCTACAATTATTAGTAACTTGTTTCAAGACTCGAGCAAGTGAGCATGAGTATGTGGAGATTGTATTCATGAATCTACTTTGTAATCATGAGATCCTTCATATCATGAACCAAAACTCTTGTATTCATAATTCACATTCAAGAGAAAGTTAAGAGTAAAGTTCAAGAAAGCCTTTGAGTTCATTTGTGAATCCTTTGAGATCAACTATCGATTTGAACTAAGTTTTGAGGAAGTAATTCAGAGAATGAGAAGAGTTGTATCATGTGTTCCATAATGTTATGTAGACCTACGAGTCAAGTCGTTCATGCCATTAAATTCCGCATGAACTCCAGAAGTTGAGTTTCTATGAGAGGAGAAATATCTTCAGATCCTAAGTCTTAAGTATTGAGTTTCTAACCCATTTGAGATTACATTCCTAATCATGAGACTATTACATATTACCCATAAAGTCCATGAGTTAAGTTGTTCACGCCCATAATTCCGCATGAACATTATAAGTCGAACAGTCTTGAGATGAGAAGTATCTTTGAGTCCTTGAGTTGAGTAGTTCATGCTCATAATTCCACATGAACCCTCTAAGTGTATTATTGACGTTCTTGTGTTCCAAGTGTTGAGTTCTATCTATGGTTATTGAAAATCTTGCATTGAGTCGTTCATGTCCATAATTCGGTGTGAACCATATTTTAAGAAGTCTTTTACAAACGTTTTAACTTTGTTTTAAGACTTAAATTTTGAGTTAAGCAAAGAGTAAAGAGTAGAGAGTTGAGTTCATTTTTCAAAAGAGTATATCGGGACTATGTATTCCCAAAGAGTAAATATTTTCACATTTAAACAAGAAAGGAAACTGAGATTTCAAAACAACCTTTGAGCTAGTTTTTCAGTAAAGAGGAAACTATGATTTCCCAGAGAGCTTTTAAGCTAAGTTTTGAGTAATTATCTCAAATCAAAGAAAGAAGTTGTTTTAAAACATATGAGCTAAGTATATTTTTGGGAGTAGTATTAAGCACCGATATGGGGATGCTAGTTCATATTAACTCAAGTCTCCATAAACCTTGTAGCCATCATGGGTATTAATGGGTCATACTTTTTAGATAATCACATAAGTTAAGCCAGTGGATCCACTAAGTTAAGCGTTCTATATGACGGCAAAGTATAGGACAGTTCTGGCAGCGTGGGAAAGACGTTGTATCACCACTTAGGCTCATAGAGGTGGTTGTCGATTAGAAAATCTCCCACAGAACTATATTACTTTATTATATAAGTAAAGTTGAGTTTGTTATTGCATTTTCTTTAACGTCCTAAGTTGTTTTTACTGTTTTACAAAGCTTTCCATATATTGCATGTGTATTGTTACTTTATATTGAGTTGACTACCTAGAGTTGAATATCATATCATTGAGTTGAGTATCTAATCTCTGAGTTGAGTATCTTATCCTTGAGTACTTCTTAGTTAAGTAAGTTTGAGTAGTTTTGAGTATTATTGAGTATTCCTTGAGTTGAAAAAGTTTAAGAAGAGGTAAGTATGTTTCCTTTTTATCAAGTTCAAGCGTATGTTTATGTTTTAGATTCCCCTTACATGCTCGTACATTCCACGCACTGAGCCATTTGGCCTGGATCTTCTCATGATGCAAACATAGGTATTCAGGATAATCAACAGGAGCTTCGTTGATACATCCAAGACTTCGAGTTAGCTATGGTGAGCCTCCTTATTTCCAGAGGATTTCATTTACCTTTCAGTTTAGTTAGGATGTCGTGGGTCTTGTCCCGACTTCCATCTTTAACAGTAAGAGGCTTCATATATAGTAAGTATAGTTGAGAAGTCTGTATCATTTATTTTATTAAATGTTTTAAAGACTAAAGTTGCTTTTTTTATGGTAAGCTGTATATATTTTATTATAGAGAGTTATCCTAGGATTTAAAATTTGTATTTAAGTTTTATGAACTTTTATTTCAGTTTTAAGCTTTTTCATGCTTATGTTAGTCTTCCACATGTAGTCAGCTAGGATGAGGGTTCGCTTGGGCACCATCAATGGTTCTTGAGTGCCGGCCACGTCCAGGGTGTAGGCTCAGGTCGTGACATATTGCTACTGACATTTTCAAAAAAGATAGAAAAGAAGGCGTTGACGAAGCATGTAGGAATGCTGTTTTGCAACCATGCCTAGATATTGTGGAAAGATTTCTCAAATATGATGATCGCAATATTAGTATTGACTGTACACAAACTATCATTATCTCTATCTTGTGTTATTTTTTCCCTTGGTCACTTTAATTTTTGACCTATTTAGTACGGTTTGTATCGAACTACAAATATATATACTATTTTTGTCTCTAAAATCATTGTTATTTATAGAGTAAATATTTAAGCATTATAAAAATATTTATTTTAAGGTCCGATCCAAGCCCAAGCGCAAAGTCCAAGTTCAAGTCTTTGATATTTAAAATATATTAATATAAACACGTACTTACACAATTACATGAGATCATTCTTATTGTCAAGGTAATAGACTTAAAATATAAACGACTATAAATGTTTTGGAAGATTCTAATCTTAAAGAATTTTAAAGAATAACATTCTTAACTCCAAATTTAAAATTGTTACATAGACAAAGAAGAGAAAATAATAAACTTGCAATCTAGCAGTAAGGATTATTTAAGGAAATATATTCTACCTAATTCAATCACGATGATGGAAGCTTCATTCAATAAAACATTTATCTATAATTACATGATGCACAAGTAAATATAAATAATTGTAATAGAAATAGTAATCGATAATTGTTCCTTCCCTTCTAATTGAATTAGACTTAGCACTTATGACGTGTTGTTAAATAGTGTATGATTTGACATATTATCACTTGAATGTATTCCTTCAGAAATATTATTGACTTCTTTTTACAATCCTTTTGAAATCCATATTTCGTCATTCTTGTATGTGATCTCATAACAATGTGCATCTAGAAACATCATCCTAAAATTATTTAAGCCTAATCACCCAAATTCAAGCTGACGTATCTATAGATTTTTTTCAAGAATTATTCTAATCCTAAAAGATATGAATTTTTTTAAATTTTGTATATACCAATTCATAAGTTCATAATCACATTTTTACTATAAATGCCTAGTTATATGTGATCTCCAAACAATGTACATTTGATAACTTTATCCAAAAATTATTTACTTGTCATTACCAAAATTCCAGTTGACATATCTATACATTTTTCAAAAGTCATTGATTTTATCCTAAAAGATATCAGTATTTCTGAATATGGTATGATAATTAATAAGTCCACAAATACATTTTATTATAAATGCTCAATGCAATCTCTTTCATAACCATCATCAAGAAAAATATATTATTTTACATAGTTTATTACATCTCAAGCAAGGTTTATACTTATTAACTTTAATTTATAAGATTTTTTAATGTATGAGTGGTTTTCATGAGATTATTTACTATTTTAAACTAATTATTATTATAATTTTATTTTATGTGTAGCTAAAATGAATACTTTCATCAACAACAACAACAAGTTCAACAAGAAGAAAGTGGTGTTCATAATGGGAGCAACAGGAACGGGTAAATCTCGTCTCTCTGTTAACCTTGCCACCCATTTTCGAGGAGAAATTATCAACTCGGACAAAATGCAAGTGTATAAGGGACTTGAAATCGCAACAAACAAGATCACACACGAGAAACAAGGTGTACGACACTATTTGCTAGCTATACATATTTTAAAAAGTCATTTTTTTGTGATTCCTTTATTTTAATTTGAATAATAAATGACAATTATTTTGTTTCAAATTTATTAGGTGAAATTGAGCCAGATTCCAACTTCACGGCCGAATATTTCTGTCTGAAGTCCATTCTCTACATAGAAATTTTTTTGAATACTCAATGTATTCCATTTATTGTTGTAGGGTCAAATTCGTATATTGAAAAACTTGTGGAAGACCATATATTCATGTTCAAACATAAGTATGACAGTTGCTTTATTTGGATTGATGTAGTCCAATCAGTCTTGAACCGTAGAGTTGACACGAGGGTTGATGAAATGGTCAATGCAGGTAGTTTTTGTAGTTATTTTATATATGAATCAAAATATTATAATGACTCTATCTAAAACTTTTTTTTATATAGTTTTCTTAATAATATGTTTGGTTGTTAAATATTTGTTCATCTAAATAAAATTATTCTTAAATTTATGTTGCATGCAGGGCTAGTGGATGAGGTGCGGCAAATTTTCATTCCAGATGCATATTACACCAAAGTAATCCGACGGTCCATTGGTGTCCCTGAAATGGACAAATATTTAAGGGAATAAAAAAATATAGACGAAGATGATGAATCAAAAAATATGATTCTTCAAGCTTCAATTTAAAGTATCAAGCGTAATACTCGTATATTAATTTGTAACGAATTTGACAAGATTCAACGATTAATAAATGAGAAAATGTGGTCGATGCATCATACTATTGCTACTGATGTTTTCAAAGAAATTAGAAATGAAGGTGTTGACGAAGCATGAAGGAATACTGTTTTGCAACCATGCCTAGATATTGTGGAACAGTTTCTCAAAAATGATGATCACAATATTAGTATTGAGTGTACATAAACTATCATTATCTCTATCTTGTGTTATTTTTTGACCTATTTTGTACAGTTTGTATCGAACTACAGAAATATATACTATTCTTGTCTGTAAAATCATTGTTATATAGATTAAATATTTAAGCTTTAAAAAAATATTTATTTTAAGGTCCGATCCAAGCCGAAACGCCAAGTCCAAGTCCAAGCCTTTGATATTTAATATATATTAATATAAATAAGTACTTACACAATTACATGAGATCATTCTTAATGTCAAGGTAATAGAGTGAAAAAATAAATGACTATAAATGTTTGGGAAGATTCTAACCTTAAAGAATTTTAAAGAATAACATTCTTAACTCCCAATTTAAAATTGTTACATACACAAAGTAGAGAAAATAATAATTTTGCAATCTATCGGTAAGGATCATTTAAGCTAATATATTCTACCTAATTCAATCACGATGATGGAAGCTTCATTCAATAAAACATTTATCTATTGTTACATGCGGCACAAGTAAATATAAATAATTGTAATTGAAATAGTTATCGATAATTGTTCCTTCCTTTCTAATTGAATTAGACTTAGCACTTATGACATGTTGTTAAATAGTATATGAATTGACGCATATTCACTTGAATGTATTCCTTCAGAAATAATATTGAGTTCTTTTTACAATCCTTTTGAAATCCATAATTTCGTCAATCTTGTATGTGATCTAATAACAACGTGCATCTAGAAACTTCATCCAAAAATTATTTAAGCCTAATCACCCAAATTCAAGCTGATGTATCTATAAGTTTTTTTCAAGAATTATTCTTATTCTAAAAGATATGAATTTTTGTAAATTTGGTATATACCAATTCATAAGTTCATAATCAAATTTTTACTATAAATGTCCAGTTATATGCGATCTCCGAACAATGTACATATGATAACTTTATCCAAAAAATATTTAATTGTCATTACCAAAATTCCAGTTGACATATCTATACATTTTTCAAATGTCATTGATTTTATCCTAAACGATAACAGTATTTCTGAATATGGTACAATATTTAATAATTCCACAAATATATTTTACTATAAATGCTCAACGCAATCTCTTACATAACCATCATCAAGAAAAATATATTATTTTACATAGTTTATTACATCTCAAGCAAGGTTTCTACTTATTAACTTTAATTTATACGATTTTTAATGTATGAGTGTATGCATGAGTGGTTTTCATGAGATTATTTACTATTTTAAACTAATTATTATTATAATTTTATTTTATGTGTAGCTAAAATGAATACATTCATCAATAACAACAACAAGTTCAACAAGGAGAAAGTGGTGTTCATAATAGGAGCAACAGGAACGGAAAAATCTCGTCTCTCTATTGACCTGTCCACCCATTTTCAAGGAGAAATAATCAACTCGGACAAAATGCAACTGTATAAGTGACTTGAAATCGTGACCAACAAGATCACACACGTTGAGAAACAAGGTGTACGACACTATTTACTAGGTATACTTATTTGAAAAAGATATTTTTTTTGTGATTCCTTTATTTTAATTTGAATAATAATTGACAATTATTTTATTTCACAATTTTTTAGGTGAAATTGAGCCAGATTACAACTTCATGGCAGAAGATTTCTGTCTGAAGTCCATTGTCTACATAGAAAATATTTTGAAGACTTAAACTGTTCCAATTATTGTTGGAAGGACAAATTCGTATATTGAAAAACTTGTGGAAGACCATGTATTCCAGTTCAAACATAAGTATGACATTTGCTTTATTTGGATTGATGTAGTGCAATCAGTCTTGAACCGTAGAGTTAACACGAGGGTTGATGAAATGGTTAATGCAGGTTGTTTTTGTAGTTATTTTATATATGAATCAAAATATAATAATGACTCTATCTAAAACTTTTCTTATATAGTTTTCTTAATAAGGCGTTTGATTTTAAATATATTTTCATCTAAATAAAACTGTTCTTAAATTTATGTTGAATGCAGGGCTGGTAGATGAGGTGCCGCATATTTTCATTCCAGATGCAGATTACACCAAAGGAATCTGATGGACCATTGGTTTCCCTGAAATGGACAAATATTTAAGGGAAGAAAAAAATATAGACGGAGATGATGAATCAAAGAAGATGATTCTTCCAGCTTCAATTTCAAGTATCAAGTGTAATACTTGTATATTAATTTATAACCAACTTGACAAGATTCAACGATTAAAAAATGAGAAAATGTGGTGGGTGCATCATATTATTGCTTCTGACGTTTTCAAAGAAGATAGTAAAGAAGTTGGCGAAGCATAGAGGAATACTGTTTTGCAACCACGCCTAGATATTGTGGAAAGATTTCTCAAAAATTATGATCACAATATTAGTATTGAGTGTACATAAACTATCATTATCTCTATCTTGTGTTATTTTTTCTCTTGGTCACTTTAATTTTTGACCTATTTTGTACAATTTGTATCGAACTACAGATATATATACTATTTTTGTCAGTAAAATCATTGTTATTTATAGAGTAAATATTTAAGCTTTATAAAAATATTTATTTTAAGGTCCGATCCAAGCCCAAGCGCCAAGTCCAAGTCCAAGTCTTTGATATTTAATATATATTAATATAAAGACATACTTACAAAAATACATGAGATCATTCTTAATGTCAAGGTAATAGAGTGAAAAAATAAATGACTATAAGTGTTTGGGAAGATTCTAACCTTAAAGAATTTTAAAGAATAACATTCTTAACTCCCAATTTAAAATTGTTACATAGACAAAGAAGAGAAAATAATAAATTTACAATCTATCAGTAAGGATGATTTAAGGAAATATATTATACCTAATTCAATCACGATGATGGAATCTTCATTCAATAAAACATTTATCTATTATTACATGTTGCACAAGTAAATATAAATAATTGTAATTGAAATAGTTATCGATAATTGTTCCCTCCCTTCTAATTGAATTAGACCTAACACTTATGACGTGTTGTTAAATAGTGTATGAATTGACGTATTATCACTTGAATGCATTCCTTCAGAAATATTATTGATTTCTTTTTACATTCCTTTTGAAATACATATTTTCTTCAATCATGTATGTGATCTCATAACAATGTGCATCTAGAAACTTCATCCTAATATTATTTAAGCTGAATCAACCAAATTCAAGCAGACGTATCCGTAGGTTTTTGTCTAGAATTATTCTTATCCTAAAAGATATGACTTTTTTTTAAATTTGGTAAATACCAATTCGTAAGTTCCTAATCACATTTTTACTATAAAAGCCCGGTTATATTAGATCTTCAAACAATGTACATTTGTTAACTTGATCTTAAGATTATTTACTTGTCATTACCAAAATTCAAGTTGATATATCTATACATTTTTGAAAATTCATTGATCTTATCCTAAAAGATATCAGTATTTCTGAATGTGGTATGATAATTAATAAGTCCACAAATACATTTTGTTGGGTTTTAAAGGTGTGAACAGGAAATGAAGGGTTGTGACTCTCCTGAAAAGTTGTGACTATGCCGAAGGGTTGTGAACTTTATGAAAGGTTGTGTCCTTTCTAAAGGGTTGTGACCGTTTGAAAGGTTATGCCTTTTCCAAAGTGTTGTGACCTTTCTGAAAGGTTGTCTTCTTTCCAAAGGGTTGTGACCTTTACCTTTTTTGGCTATAAATAGAGAGTTTTTCTCTCATTTTTCAGAATCGAATTCTTCCCTTCTTTTGCATACATTTCTTACAAAACAAAATCGATCGAT